>CM042543.1:18990759-19133259 GCA_023630585.1 Cranoglanis bouderius | reverse complement strand
CCCAGGTGTCTTTTACACAGGTAATGAGCTGAGATTAGGAGCACTCTCTTAAAGGGAGTGCTCCTAATCTCAGTTTGTTACCTGTATAAAAGACACCTGTCCACAGAAGCAATCAATCAATCAGATTCCAAACTCTCCACCATGGCCAAGACCAAAGAGCTGTCCAAGGATGTCAGGGACAAGATTGTAGACCTACACAAGGCTGGAATGGGCTACAAGACCATCGCCAAGCAGCTTGGTGAGAAGGTGACAACAGTTGGTGCGATTATTCACAAATGGAAGAAACTGTCAGTCTCCCTCGGTCTGGGGCTCCATGCAAGATCTCACCTCGTGGAGTTTCAATGATCATGAGAACGGTGAGGAATCAGCCCAGAACTACACGGGAGGATCTTGTTAATGATCTCAAGGCAGCTGGGACCATAGTCACCAAGAAAACAATTGGTAACACACTACGCCGTGAAGGACTGAAATCCTGCAGTGTCGGCAAGGTCCCCCTGCTCAAGAAAGCACATGTACAGGCCCATCTGAAGTTTGCCTGAATGATTCAGAGGAGAACTGGGTGAAAGTGTTGTGGTCAGGTGTGGTCAGATCTCTTTGGCATCAACTCAACTCGCCATGTTTGGAGGAGGAGGAATGCTGCCTATGTCCCCAAGTCATAACATCATCCCTACTGTCAAACAAGGAGGTGGGAACATTATGCTTTGGGGGTGTTTTTCTGCTAAGGGGACAGGACAACTGCACCACATCAAAGGGACGATGGACGGGGTCATGTACTGTCAAATCTTGGGTGAGAAACTCCTTCCCTCAGCCAGGGCATTGAAAATGACCTTAATGACTTGGAGAGGATCTGCAAAGAGGAGTGGGACAAAATCCCTCCTGAGATGTGTGCAAAGCTGGTGGCCAACTACAAGAAACGTCTGACCTCTGTGATTGCCAACAAGGGTTTTGCCATCAAGTACTAAGTCGAAGGGATCAAATACTTATTTCCCTCATTAAAATGCAAATCAATTGATAACTTTTTTGAAATGTGTTTTTCTGGATTTGTTGTTGTTCTGTCTCTCACTGTTAAAATACACCTACCATTAAAATTATAGACTGATCATTTCTTTGTCAGTGGGCAAACGTACAAAATCAGCAGGGGATCAAATACTTTTTTCCCCCACTGTAATTTTGACAAGACAGAAGTACTTCTACTAGGACCAGAGGCAGCTAGAAGTAAGCTTTCTGATTACACAGTAACTCTGGATGGCCTTTCAGTTACATCATGTGCAGCAGTGAAAGACCTTGGTGTGATTATTGATTCACTATATCACTACATGATGCAGAAAAACTAGCATCAGTTATGCTGTCATAGCTAGTCTTGCTGGAGCCCCTGCTTACACTCTGTGCACAATGTACATTTTCTTAAATCATTACAGGACAAGCGCACACCTAATAATATGTGTTTCTCTCTTTCTCCTGCTTGGAGCTTTCATCACCTGAAAATCACTCGCTGCTGTTGAAGATGGCCCCACATGGATAGCCTAAAGATTACAATCAGATTACTGTGGATGGTACCACACAGTCACCCTAAAGATGGTTGTGGGGGTTCTTCCTTGGATAGCCTAAAGACTGCAATCGCTAAAACAGTTTACACTCAAGTCTCAATCTTTAATGAACAGTTTAAAACACAGCTAATAGCTTCTTTTGTGATGGCAATATCAGGGAATCATTCTTAGGAAGAAGTAAATGTGTTTTACAATTCAATCTGAATCAACTTGTAATACAGAGGGAAGAGAAATACAAGAACAGAAACAATAAAATTAATGTTTATGGTGATCATACTGTGAGGTTGTGATTTTAAATTTCCCAGGATTTTCATCCTCAGGAAACAAACTGGAAACACAAAAAGAGTTATTCTTATCAGTAAAGTCACTGGAAAGACATAGAGGATGATGGACAATAATGTGAAATGTACAGGATTTGGATACAGTAACAGTATAGAATTCAAGGAGCTGTGAAGTTAATGTGAAAAAAGACCATGATGAATCAATCATAAATACAGACAAGTGTCTCTGTAAGGTTCACAGATTCTATAAATGTCTCTGGACCTGTGCTGGAGTGAACACCATTCTTCAAATGATATTCCCTCTATTGTTTTTTTTGAGGTTGGTGGAGAATGCTGTTATATGTTAGGCCAAACGTTCTACTTGGATTGAGATCTGATGACTTTATAGGCCATAGCATATGATTTAATCATTTTCATACTCCTCAATTCATTCAGTAAGCCTTTGTGCCCAATGGATGTGGACATTGACATCCTGGAAGAGACCAACCATTTATATTTACAGCATTTGGCATACACCCTTATCCAGAGTGACTTACTGTACATTTCACAACTGAGCAGTTGAGGGTTAAGGGCCTTGCTAAAGGGTCCAGAAGTG
The DNA here is from genome assembly GCA_023630585.1 of Cranoglanis bouderius. Taxonomy (NCBI): domain Eukaryota; kingdom Metazoa; phylum Chordata; class Actinopteri; order Siluriformes; family Cranoglanididae; genus Cranoglanis; species Cranoglanis bouderius. The sequence continues at coordinate 19,130,836 of CM042543.1, read as the reverse complement.
GCAGCTTGGCAGTGCTGGGATTTGAACTAACAACCTTCCAATCAGTAATCCAACATCTTAACCACTGATGTTTCGTGATAGGATAAAGGTGATCAGATAGAATGACTTTGTTTTGATTTGCAATGACTCTTTTCTCTTAAAGGGACAAATCAACCAAAAACTATGCCAGGAAAATGCCCTCCATAACAGAGCACAATAGAGCCACTGTTTTTTCATTTCATTTTTAACCCATCTGTATGTTCCCCCCCACATTGGCCTGTATGTTCCCCCCACATTGGTCTGTGACTGTATGGTGTGGGAGACTTCAGAGACTGTTGTTGAGGTGATAAGGGCAGGAAGTGGAAAAAACAGCCTGGTAGCAGTAATGATGTCAGAATTTTTACACAGCTGAATGGCAGTCCCCCAATTTAAAGGACCGTGGGATCCAGCCAACATGTGGATTTCAACATATAGTAAGATGAAGTGAAAACAGGGTTCCTCCAAACCCATCAAATGTTGAAAGTGAAAGATGACGTACTTCCTGTTTTCAGTCCTTGGTGTACTCCTGTATATAGACACCCATACTGCATGAGTTGATTTGGAGAGGCAAATAACTGTACAGCTAGTATCCAGCAAGCAAGCACCTAAGCAGGTAATTGGCAAATGGGTGCCACCTAAGAGAGCTAAAGTACAGTTTCAAGTGATTGGAGTGGCCCCCATCTCCATGTAATGCTAAAACTGGAAATCAGTTAAGAAAATGTAAATTAACAACTATGCTTACTAGGTGGGAGAAAACTGGAGAACCCAAGGAGACCCATGCACAAGGAGAACTTTCCACACAGTCAGAACCTGTGCTCAGGATTGAACCAGGGACCCTGGTGCTGTGAGGAAGCAAAGCTACCCGCTGTGCCGCTGTGCTACCTACTTTCTACTTTAGTTAAGTCAAAATTTTTAAACCACACAATAGAGTGTGTCCCAAAGGTGTGTCCCAAAAGTCTCCATAGATATGGGAAATTAATACTTTTTAGCAAAATGTCTTCCAACATTTTTTATACTTAGTTTATATTGTTTTGCTTTTTTCAGATAGCCTTTAAGAATGCCTTTGAAAATGGCTCATGGCTGGATCGGGAAGCTGTCACAAGGTTGCAATGGACTTTAACAGGAAACACGGCAAGCGCATCACACACAACACTGTTGCCAAACTTATTAACAAATTCAAAAAGACCGTAAGTGTTGCGGACCAACCGAGAAGTGGACGTCCACGAACATCCACTGATGAAGGCACAACCGGTGTGGCGCCGGCAAACCTTTTGGACACCCCGTAGAATTAACCTATAAAATAATTAAAATATGAACATAGAGATTATTCTGACAATTAGAATACACCAACATAAATAACAGTATGAAAGCGAAATATGAGATCATTGAAATGAGATCACTGGTTTTCCATTCCATTCTTCGCTAAAAATAATATTTGAAAAATTAGTCAAAGGTAGAGATTTGGACAAAGTACTGATCTCATTTAAATCTCACAATAAAGCAAGTATCTCACATGGCACTAGCATTTTGAGGAATTTAGAAAGGGAAAACAAACAGATTGAGTTTATCGGTTTTGTGTGTGTGTGTGTGTGTGTGTGTGTGTGTGTGTGTGTGTGTGTGTGTGTGTGTGTGTGGGGTGAATGGACCTTCATTCTCTAGGCATGAGTGGCTCTATTTGGATATTCTCTTCACAAAGCCTTCCTTTGATGTGTTGCTGCTTCCTGCCTCTTAACAGGGCCGCTGTATTAAATTGAGTTTGCCTCCTGCTGAATGAATTAGGCTTTAATAGTGTTATTGATCAGGGAGCCTACAGCTCACACAATGCAGCCACCCAGCACCACACCGGCCACTAAGGAAAAGCAGCATCTTAATGACACATTAAGTGGACCTGGATCTTTATAAAGGTATGTTGTTAAAAAAAAAGAAAAGAAAAGAAAAGACAAAAAACTTTTCCTTGTTCCAGCCCAATCTATGTCAGGAAATTTCTTGATGTGTCCCTGGAGTTTGTCCCAGCTCGGAGAATTTCATGAGACATGAGAGAAAACATACAGGACGGCTGCTTATATAGCCTGCTCTGTGTGCACAAGTGTGCTGATACATGTGTTTGATTCAGTGAATTACTGGGACAGTGTGTCGTGTTGGGAGGGGTAATGACTGAGATGGTAGACAGAATGCAGCAGTAATGATCACAAAATTGGCTTCAGAGTTTAGGCTGTGAACACTGAAACTCAGCAGGAGGGCAAAGGGAAAAAGGCCTCCAAAGCCCATGTTAGAATGCTGCTAACTCATCAGTGAGATACGGTTGTGGGTCATGGGGTCAGAAGAGGATCCTGGCTGGAAGAATCCAATCTAAATATGAGCATCCCTGAGCTCTACCTTCCTGAATTCCTGTAATTTACTGAATTAAACACCCTACCTCATCAGTCATCAGCCCAATCTGAAATTATTGCCAGGTGAAATGGCTACACACACACACACACACACACACACACACACACACACACACACAAATGAATAAACACACACATATGGCTTTACATAGGGCATATGTTCTTGGACATATACATACATGGATGGTATGATTACAAATTACTTCCCAGATTACCAAAATGCATTAAGGCAGAGACAGAGAGAAGGCTGGGTTGGGGGCATGGTAAGAGGATTCTATTCCTTTCCTTTCATTACACATCAATATTCCAAAACACTTGTGGTTTTTGCTTTCCTTCTCTTTTTCTAAGACTCCCACTGAAACTGTCATGGGTTTGGCTTGAGAGTCACCACTGTTTAAAGCTCCAGCCTCATGGTGCCACAGAGGAATGTTTATTTATCCAACATCCTGTCTCTTATCCGGTCATATTATACAGCCAACTGCATGAATTAAACATTGGACTACAACGCCATTGTTAGTGAACCATTCCAAAGCAGGCTCTTTGATTTCATAGTATTTGATATTGACGCATTGCTTTGTGTCTTTCCTCAAGTGACTGTGTGCAATGCCATTTGAGTAAACAGTAACTGCTAAAAGACGAGAGCTCTGAACAGGATGAGGGGATGTTGGGAAACTCTAGTATTTGTGCTGCCTTGTTTTTTCTGTTGTCAGTTATTTGTTCTACTCTTGTTACTTACTCGTAAATTAGAGGTGAACGAATCCCCCACCCTCTTTGCATTGAGCTCCTTCCTCTCACACTGTTACTCACATTTTATAAATTAGGTTACTGAGACACAGTTTATTGAGATGCATGTATTACTGATACAATAAAATGTTAATGTAGTTTTAATAGACATAGAATGAAGAAACCTGTTTTTAGTTTTAGTCATTAATTCCAACACACACAGACACAGCTCTTGAGCTTGTTTTGGTGAAATCATCAGAAGATTACCTGGAAGCACTGTACAATCTGGCTGTGGACTAACTGGACCAGTGTCATTCCAGCAATGCCCTTATCACTTGCTCCACCCCAGAACACACTATTTTGACTTTAGAGATATAAATAGCATAGTTTAGGCCTTGAGGCATGATATCTTCTTGGAAAAATCAGGCAAGGTAATCTTAAATCTGCAATCTGCTTCTTCATACAACTTCCATTGTGTTGGGAATGTCCCATAAACTTTACTGTTTAACCGAAATCTGTTCAGACATTAGAGAAAACAGCCACAGGTCAAGACAAACATACTTTGAATGCCATGTTGGATTCTAATCATACATGAAAATGAAGATTATGCCAGAAGAGTGATAAGTGATTGAAAATGTTTAATCGTTTAGATTTATCATACTTTGTTGCCTTTTCTCTTTTCAATGCAGGCTGAATAAGAAAACAAAATGCTTTGGAGGACATTTAGTTAAGAATGTAAATGACACCATGCCAATATACATACTTGTGAAGAATTTTGGCTGCCATGGCTGATGCTCTTCACCCATCAGGACTGCTACAAGAGAGTAGAAGGGAAGAGCGAAATGGGGAATCCACAATCAGCAGATCTGATCAGTGGGCGTGTTGATTGAACGCAGTGTTAGCAGTGAAGTAAACTAAAGTCCTCTTTGAGTAAGGAAGCGTAAAATCCAGGCAAGTGCACCCTGATCCCCAAATCCCTATTGTCACAATAAATTAAAAAAAATTAAAAAAAAAAAAAAAAAACGTAGAGGAACTGTGTGTGAATGTGTGTGCACCGCAGCGTGGGTTAAGGCACAGTGTTAAGCCTGACTTTAAAGGGATTTTGTTAGATTTGGGAGCTTTTGTCTATGGCAGCTTTTGAACTTTTTTTGATTCAGTACTTTCAGGTTAGTATTTTTAATTACAGTTTTGAGCCTAATTCATTTATGAAGCAAAGAGGGTATGATTATAGATTAATTTTTTAAAATTCTGTTTATATTTTTATTTCATGTAGTCCTTATTTCATATGACCCAACACCTCTGGAGTTCATCATGTTCCTGCTCTTCATTAATGCTATGTAGTAACCAGGAAATCTGCTGGAGAACCTTGAAGCATACTTTTGGACTCTAGAGCATGCTGTATAGTTTGACATTTAAAATGATGAGGTCAACTCTGTCCTTGACTCAGCTTTTACTTAAAATGCAGATTTTGGCCTGATTTATTGTATTGGGGCGCTGAGATAGGGTGTATTTTTGTAAATAGATGACTTGAATTATTCGTGAACAATAAATAATCAAAATTCTTTAGACAACACCCTTCATGTTGATTCACTAACCTTACTGTGTCTTTCCAGTTTTAACCCCTCCTCTATCTGCCTTGCTCTGTTCAACTGTATTAGTCTGTTAGCTTTGACTGAGAAGGGGCCTCTGCTTACTGTACCCATCTATCTCTTGACCTGCTGCTCCTACAGCCCTCGCATCTCTCACAGTCATCACACAAAGAGAAACAGGGAGAAATGAGGGGAATACAGAGTTAGGCCTCTGAGTTTCACACTTAGCCATTCAGTGAGTAACGGTTATTGCTGAGTGCTGGACTCTGTGTCTGCAGCTCTGGTGGGGGCAGGGAAGAGGGTGTGAGAGCTTGGACATGGAGTTCAGTGAAGAGGGGGGTGGGGTGGGGAAGGGGTCTGAATGGTAACCCCAGGGCACAGGGGGAGAGCAAGGGGACAATAGCAGTCCTGTTTGAGGCGAGAGTGGTCAGAAGGAGACTGCGGCTGTGGGGACAGGAAACCAGGGGAGCCTATGGGAATGCAGATCACTTGGCTGAATTAAACTGGCAGGCTGAGCTTTGATGTGAGCGGAGGGGGACTCTCATATGGTCCAACTTTCACCAAATCTACAACAGCAACCCCCCACCCCCTTCCCCTGACTGCTGTGTGCTCACTTCCAACTGACAAAATCCGTCCACCCGTTTGCACAACTGACCCTGGTTTTTGTGAGGTGACGAGAGACAGACTAATACTAACAATGGGGTGCCCAGTTAAAAAAATTAAGCTATTTTTAAGCAGACTTAAATTTTAATGTCGTGATTAAAAGACCCTTGCTGGGCTGCCATTCATTTGTGTGTATGTGTGTGCACGCTACAGAGAGGCAGTGATTAGGCTCTAGGCCAAGTGCTTCTCTGTCTTGTGTACAAATGGGAAGGACTAAAGAGGACTGTGCTTAAAATTCAACTTGCACACCAGTGTGTACCACCTAAAAAACTCCACATGCTTTTCATCCTCTGTCTCCATCTCTGCAGTCTTTAAGAACACACTCTGAAAGAAGGAGTACATTGGTAAGGAGGAACAAGAGGGTTTAGAAAGTGCTGAGTGGAGGAATTAAAAAGAGAGATAAAAAGAAGTGAGAATGCAAACTGGGGACTGGACGAAGTGAAGCACTAATTACATTTCTTACTGTCTTTCTGAAAACAGCCTCCGTTCTCTCAATGAGGGGGATCCGTTCTCGTGAATAGCATTTCGTCGCTTTTCTTTCTTTGCGCCTTCCATTCTCTCCTCTCTTTCTTATATCCTTTCCCTTTTTGGTGTCTCAGTAGGGTGGTTAGTGCAGCTTGGCCTTGTTTCCCTGAGCCTGGCTGCATTGTGAGGACTAGATTTGACATTTACATACAGAAAATAACATTTTTGCAGTTTTCTGTACGGTAATGTACAAGGTGAAGAAATATGAGACAAGTGTTTATATTATAGCATAAAGAGCTAACAAAAATGATACTACATTTCACAGATTACTAAAAGCAGTGGGAAAACAGTGTGGCTTATTTGTTGTTACATAAGTTTGTAGTACAGGCTAGGCTACAGTTAATGGCTAATGAAATGGGGGAGTGTGAACAGTTCAGTTGTTAGTTGTTAGATGTTTCCTCTGGATTGTATACGCTGATGATGACTTCCAGATACTTTTATTTTGGCTTTGCAGTGGCCAGAGGTGACTGGCCTACCCATCCTCCCCTCCTTCTCTCTCCCTCCGAAACACTTGCTCTGCAAGTCAAGCTATGTCAGGATACTGCTCGGCCAAATTATATTTGCCAAATTAGATAGTGAGGCGTGTTCGTGATATTTTGAAGCAATCTACTTGTAGGACAGTGGTGTAATGTGTGACTTTCTGTACGGAAGTGAGGTCAGGCTGCTACAACTGTGAAGAAAAAAAGTGAAAGAGAGACAGAACTACATTTAATATCCTATTTGATTTGGTGCTATAACTAGAGCACCAACACTGGAATTATACGAGAGTAAAACCCTTATTTATGAACAATGAATGTTCAAAATGATGATATATATGTAAAAGGATATCAATTATACTGTAGTGTTTTCTGTCAGTATATCTCTCTCTAGAGAATTACTATGGTGCTGTCAATACAAAAATGTTATAATAACAGAGCCAGTATAATTATCTCTAATGACCACTGCGCATACTAAAACATGAATGTGCATACTGAATCAGTGCAAATGACATAGCAAGGTTACATTATGTATCTGTGGGGCAGTAGTAGCTCAGTACTGATTATAAGGTTGTGAGTTTAAATTTCAGCATTGCCAAGTTGCCACTGTTGGGTCCTTGAGCAAGACCCTGTCTAAATTGTAAGTTGCTTTGGATAAAAACATCAGCCAAATGAGTTAAGGATACTTTTATAGCCTTCTAATTTGGTTTTAAATGTGAGGACAATTTGCATAGATATCCCAGAATTCTTGCAGTGAATATAACATTTCATATACTCTAGACCAGATAAGAGACTGAACTAAAATAGGTGTTTATTAGTTTAAAAACCTCACTGTGTTTCTGCTCTGAGTAAATATACTGAGTATGGACAAGTGGCATAAAAAACATAAAGCCACTGAATATTAAGTAAGTCACATGGGGAAATAACTATTTTGAGAGAAAACATATTATCACAAAGAAGCAGGAAAGGTTCAGTCCAACTAGAGCATTAGAGGTAAAACAAGAGAAAAGGAGCCATGGGAGTCAGAGAGAGAGAGAGAGAGAGAGAGAGAGAGAGAGAGAGAGAGAGAGAGATAGAGAGATAGATGGGTAGGAGAGGGTTAAGTGTGTTTCTTGGAGAAGTCTAAATGAGACGAGTCTTGTAATCTCAGTGCAGGAATGCAGTTAGTGCACACTGCTGAACACTCCCTAAACCCTGGCTCCAATCCACTCTCTCAGCACACCACACAAAGGCCTCTTTGTTCTGCCTGCTCTTGAAAAGCAATGCTCCGTCACTCCCTCTCCCTTTCTCCCTCGCTCTTTCTTTCCCTCTCTGTTGTGCTGCCTCTCTTTCCTTTCTTCCTGCCATGCACTTCAGCTGCACTACTTACACTACAGTTCACTTCATTTTTTATCTTTGTGTACTTTGTCTTATGTACTCGCTATCTCTCTGTCTGCCCACCTTTCCCTTCGTTCTGTCTGTTTACTTTTATATATTTCTCTTATCCTCTTTTTCTCTCAATATGCCCGACACCACATTTAATCTATTAACTCAGGACTTTGCTGTTCTCTGGCTTTAGATTATTTCTTTTCTTAGTTCATCTTTTGCTGCCCCTCATTCTCAGAATCTGGCCTTGTTTATTTGCCATAGCGTGAGTTCTTGCCAAGAAATTAGTCTCAGCATATCCTCCAGATCCACAACTGAACCCAGAGCAGAAGAATTCTCAACTTCTTTTCCCCTCACCAAGAGCTATTTTAGGTTAACCACATATTTAATAAAACAAAATGGAGATGGGGTTATGTTCTTTCTTTTCTCTGTTGCCATTCTGCACTACTTTATGGGCATTAAAAGAGCATTGAAACTATCCACTAAAAAGTGTACCTATACATACCCATACTTCAGACCTGCCCATTGTGCCACCAACAGTAATCTCTCAGTGTAAATGTGCTTTTGCAATCTGAGACATAGCCATACCTCATAGACCAAAGGCATGAAATCCTGTCACATCTTATTGAAGCTGTCACAGGCAAGCAGAAGGTGAGACACAAAACCATGATCTGTAATGCTGCCAGCCTCCAGCATTCCCACAAATGACTGTTTCACACCTAGGTTTCACCTTGCAGCACAGCCATATGGTTACAGACCTGTGGAAGCTTGCCACAACCTAAGACTCAGAAACTGTGATGAGTGCAAATCACAGCGAGCCTCCAGGTGTACTCCCAGCCTTTTCATGCAAACCTTTGTGAGTTGTGACACTACTGTATTAGAAAAACTACCATGCCTCATTAGCTAATTTATGTAATGAGACATTATTCATTAAATGGAAATACTAAGCATTTGCTCTGGAAGCCATTGGTTTGATCATTGATGGGTTAGTAGTTGGAGAGACACATGATACACAGAACCGCAGGGATATTTCTGGTACATAAAGTCACATTCTCACAGACAGGGGCCAAAGATCATGGTAAAACTTTAAACTCAGCAGCCACTGTATGGTGTTCTTATGAATGTAAATTTGCTGTGGCATTCACTACATGCCCTACTTGATCAGAGAGAGAGAGAGAGAGAGAGAGAGAGAGAGAGAGAGAGAGAGAGAGAGAGAGAGAGAGAGAGAGAGAGAGAGAGAGAGAGAGAGAGAGAGTTCTCCAGTTTCCCCCATCTCTCAAAAACATGCCAGTAGGTTTAAGTCCCAAGGTGTTAAATACTGTATGAATATTTGTGTTCATTGTGCTGTAGAATGGACTGGTGTCCCATCCAGGGTGTATTCCTGCCTCACACCCTGTATTTCCAAGATAGGCTCTGGATTCACCATGACCCTGACCAGAATAAAGAGCTTACTGTAGCAGAATGAATAAATATTCTCTAACAAGGTACTCTGAATATCTCCTACATCTGCGTGGATTCACATTGCAGCTCCAAATCTGAACCAGTTCCAAATGTAATGTTTAAAACCTCACCACAGTACAATATCTGCAAATCCCATTAAAGAAATCAAACCTTCCCACGCTTTCTTCCCTCCCACATCAGTATATAAAGATTTGAATATTTTACTGGGATTCTTGCATGTAGGTGTTGATGTGTATTGGTGGTTAAACCACAGCATGTCAGGAAATATGTGGGCCGATTTATGATCATTAGAGTGTTATGACCTGGTTTCTGTGGGGTTCAGCCTCATTAGGCTCATGCAGTAATGTTATGGAAGGCTGTTTTAAAGGTGGGAGCATACCTGAAGGTGGTGATCTCTTACTTCTTGGTCAACAGAACTTAATCTTGCAAAGCTGATTTCGCAAGACTCTTCTTTTTATATTACTGTTTAAACCAAGATACAAAGATCAAAAAGGCCTATGCTCATGTGATTCACAAAGTAACCGGATTGCACTCTGAAATAGGTCAGTGTAACCTTTTAGATCTCCTACATATTAAAGTACTGAGGTGTGCGGTCTACACACATTATGTAATTACAGGCACATAGTCTGCGCCAACCCATGAGTTTCACTGGTATTAATGCATATTATGCAGTTAGGTAAAAACATGTCTGTGCTTCTTCTTTGTGGCCTGTTGTTGGACAAGCAAATGCATAAAAGCAACATGGGAGCATATGCAATAAGTAGATTAGTGACACCAAACATTTCAGCCTGTCTGCAAAAGGTAAACTTGAAGCTCCCTTTCTGTTTTTCTCTCAGAAGGATTCTCTCTGTGGAGAAGGTGAAGGTTTTTGTTAGAGGGAACTCTCTGAAACCTAGGAATAGGTGGATAGGACCATGTTAATATTATTAGGGTAAGATTTGTGACAAAGCAGGTTTTAACATGCAGGACCTCTCCAAAGCCTAAATGTTTATGGGAGTAAAGGGTATGTATGCTAATTGCAAAGTGGTTATGGAACTCTGAGTCATTCCATATGAAGAAAAACACTGAGGATACTTTAAACTTCTTTCTCCAAATTAGTGCCTTTTTCACTCTTTTAACAATTTGATGTTTCATCTGTTTTTCTGTTCTGTGAAGAATAAGATACTATAATTTTAATATACTAATGCATATAACTTTGTACTTATAATTGTAGTCTTATCTTTGTGTGAGATTAACTGTGTATGCGTGTGTGTGTGGGTGGGTGATGAGGGACTCCTCTTTTGGGCAGTCAGAGAGCAGGCCTACAATGGAATGCATTGTTCCAGCCCATAATCAGAGCGGACATGGAACTTGGCTGGGAGGATCGTCCCTGCAGCCCTGGACACAGCTGCCGTGACTCCAGTTTATAGTCCCTGCATTCTGCTTTCATCAGCAGCCTTCTCTCCATCTCTCTCAATGTCTTTCCCATTCAGACCATGTTTTTCCCTCCTCAGGCTGCTCTGTGGTGCAGGGTCCAACAGATGAACCACACAAGACAACACTTAATGAATTCCCCAACTTTTTTGTGTATTTTCCTGGTTTCCTCTTTCCATAAACAAATACAATGTGGCAAGCAAAGAGGGATGCTAATACAACAGATTTGGCACCATAATCATAAGCTTCATACTGAGTATGGAAATGGAAACTTCAACTCTACTGCTGTCTTTCGAACCAGCCATCTGCATTCACCTCTGTCTTATAATGTCTGGAGCAGCCACTTGCCCAGTGGAAAATCCAGCCAGTAACAGATTAGACCTCCACTAGAGAAGTAAGAGGTTTATTGGTTGACCCAGCTCACAGTCTCATGATGGTGTGGTAGTGTTTATAATAAAATAAAACCTAGGTCAGCTGTGAGGCCTGCATGTCATCAGCGCATTAAAAAAAGACGAGTGAGATCCCACAGTAAACTCAGTTTCCACACATAGAGCCATGCAGGGAGTGCCACACCTTCACATTCACTAATATACACAGATGATTAAAAAAAAAAAAAAATGGCTCTGCCATGATTTTCCCTCTGCTCATGTTTAACTCCCCGCCTTCCATGCCTGCATGTCAGAGCCCTGTCAAGTGGCCTGTCAGCAACGTGTTAAAGAATACTTCTCACCTCTCAGCTTTTCCAATCAGATGGAGTATTGGTGGTGTGTATGTTGGCTGTGTGCTTAGCAGGCTGTGGTTCTGCAGGGTGCTATGTAACAGCAGGAGGGGGAGTTTAATAAGGGACATTATGTAAGACTTCAGTCAGGTCTCTCTGGAGCATTTTAGCAGCGCATTGAGTGAATTGTGTGGGTCCATAGGTCAGTTGTTCAAACTTAGGTTGGGTTCCATATGTTGTGCATTTCTCCCATACCCCTGCTGTCCTGCTGTAATTGGCAGGTAATGTTTCAGCCCCTGCCCAATCTTCTCATGCTATTCCATGCTCTGGATTAATGACATAGCCATTGGTAGCTGCAGACTTGGAATTGTGCCAGAGAGGGGCCAACCGCCAATACATTATACACTGCCAGCTTTCACCAAGGTGTGCATTTCAAGACATCCCTTCTCCGTATTTATATGGCACTTTTTTCTCCTGCTAAATCAAAGCTAGAAAGGGCACTGTTTATTTTGTACTCTGGTTAGATATCTGTAACTGTTTCCAGGAGGCCAGGTTTGCCATCATCAGTGTAAATCAGAGCAGCACATTCATTGCTATATCAATTGCTATAGAAAAGGTCTATCAATCAAAGACCAATCTTTACTCACAAATAAACAGGGTAAGAACTGTCACACAACTGAAACCCCAACCTACCCAAGTCCTCATGAAAACAGTTGCTAACATTTGAATTGGAAAGTAGCATGCTGTGTTTTTATGTGATGTTTCTCCACGGGGCATGACAGTCTGCCAAATACTGCCAAATAATCAGTCATGGCTTCTTATTGTGACCCCGCATAACGGAAGGTGTGTTAAACCTGTATCACGAAGTGTAAATGCCAGCCATTGCAAAAAAAATTCTATGAGGTTTTAAATTAAGTGTATTTTATGAAGTAATGTTTGATTGCATGCAATAGGGGAATAGCATGTATGTTCCTTTGATGGTGAGAAACTTTAAATTGCGTAAAGTTTCATATTTAGCTAATTCTGACACACTGTCTATCAATGATCACACACTGTGACTAAGAGCTAATAGACAGACTGAAAACTTTCTGAAATATTTCCTGAAAACCTGACTCAATGATCATGTTTTAGGCCTGGTCTTCATTTGAAGAAAGAAAGAAAGAGAGAGAGAGAGAAAGAGAGAGAGAGAGAGAGAGAGAGAGAGAGAGAGAGAGAGAGAGAGAGAGAGAGAGAGAGAGATGAGTAATGGAAAAGCGTTTTCCATTACAGTCTATATAGTCTATATATATAGTCTATCTCTTATGCCTTTTTTCCTCACCCTTTCACCATCCACTGGGGGTTGAGAATGACAGTAATGATTATTTTAACATTTTTTTCTGTGTCAGACTGGGGTGGCTGACTAGATGATCCAGTCCTCTCGGCACAGGCACAGGAAGTGTGGCCAGCCAGCAGAACGTTTCTGAGCTGGTGCTCAAGTAAACAAACACCCACTCAAATCCCACACACCCATCTCATCCCACTCACCCACGCTGCTCAACTGTAAACTCTCTTATTGGCAATGCTACAAAAAAGGAGAGGACTCTAACTCATTATAACTCTCTATTCCAGTCAAGGCCGAAATGGACTGTGGAAAGTTTCTGTGCATATGAAGACGTTGACACACCTGGACTGGATTACCAAATTTAGTGTAAGATGAGTCACATACTGTATATCATGGTGTGTGAATGCAGCTATAGATTAATGAACACGTATAAGAATGAGTGTTTTTGCATAGTAAATGGTACTTCCTAGCTTAAGAGTTATAATTATCTCTTTTTTGTAGTACACATGACTTGTAGCATCAAGGCGAATCAATTTGGGTAAAGAGCCAGAAACACATACACATACAGGTGGTTGATCAGTTAGTCTGTGATTTATAAAGGTCTCTGACTTTCATTGTACAGCTCTTCCTCTAGGTTCTTCGTGCTGTTCTGTTTGGTATGCAGCAACATTGCCTCCTCCTTTCTGTAAGAATAGACCACTTCATCCTGACACATTGTTTTACTACTAAGGCTGGGACATATCAAGGCATTGTATTTCTTTGTAACAATGACTGTCTTATTTTTAGAAAAAGGAATTTGAACTGTGTCTCTTTTACTAGAGTAGATCATGCTGCTGTTTTTTCTTATTTATCCTCTTATTATTTCCACAGGTAGACAAGTATTTGAGTGGTTGTAGGTTCAAGAGTTTTGTTCACTAGAGCCAAAATGACAGTTCTTGTTTGTTGAGTAAATTCTGTCCCAGTTAAGTAGATAAGTTCAAACTTGAGACTGCAGAACCCCTTCTCCAAAGTTAGCAGATATGAGATGAGGTCAGCTGATGAGTGTTTGTATACTGTGCATACTGTGTTTGGTCAGAGGGTCAAGGTTATGTGTTTGTGTCTTTATCTGGTGAGTACTAGAAGGGTTACCTCACACCACTTGACCTCTATTGAGTAACAAGTTATTCTAAAACTGCCTCTCCAGCATTTCTACTTCAAGGTAGTAGTTTGGGCTAGGGAACTAAACAGTGAACAGCATTTTTGCTTTTTGTGGTCTAATTCTCACTATGAGAAAATATGTTTTTTTGACCTTTATCAATGGTTCCACATCCTCTGATAAGTCCACCATAAGTCAACCATACTGTTTCAGTTAACAGCTTTCAGCACCTAGGACACGCTTCAGTCACTATCAAAGCAAGATGTTTGTAAGAGTCTTTGTGTGTGTACTGTAGCTGTGCATGTGCCATGTCTGAGCAGGTTAAAAAGCCCTGGGGACAGGGGGATGGCAGGAGCAGGCCTGACTGGTTTCAGGCCTAATCTTGATGGAACATGGCCTCGGAGAAGTTTTATAAACACATTCTGTGTAGAGCTGTTCCCACCCATACAGCTACCCCAATCTGAGCCATGGGTTTTATGCTGGGTGGCAACTCTATTGTCGGTGGAACAGTTTCTGACCACAGGCTTTGTGTATGAGTGTGTATGATTTTGTGTGTGTGTGTGTGTGTGTGTGTGTGTGTGTGTGTGTGTGTGTGTGTGTGTGTGTGTGTGTAATGTGAACACTACCACACTACATCTGGGCTTCCACAGACACGTTATCACTTGTCAGGATGTGGCCAGCTTATAATGTTATGAAACTTGTAAAAAAGAATTACTTTAACAAGTTCCTCAAGCATTAAGGCCATGGCCATTTCAGGTCTCCTTCAACTGTTGATGTTTGTTATGTCTAGATTTACTCTAATACATACTCTGGTTTGTCTGCTGTTTTCTCAGTTATGCAAATACACCACCATTCTCCGCAAAACAAGCAGACAGGTGAGTCATTTTAAACCAGTCCTAAGATAAGGCTGATATCTGCCTTTTAGCCTCTTGTGTCAGTGATTATGCCTGCTATCTGAGGTTTCTGTGAGTAAGTAGGTTATCTGAGCATGGCCCTTCTTAGTACACACTCAAACTCCCACTATGGGTAATAACAGTGGAGTATGCTGTATGACCAATACTATGTTTTGCTGTGCTTGTGTGTGCATGTGTTAGAAAAAGAAGGGCGATTATGGCAATAATCCCTATTTACCTTTGGCATTTACTTATGGTTTATCCTGAAGATAAGCAGTTCACATGCCTACAGAGAGAGAGTGTGACATGTTGAGACCTGAGAAAGAGGAGACTGTGGTGTTGCTTCACTGCTGACAGGAAACAGATGCACACTGAAACAAACAAGGGAGAAACATGCATTAGAATAGGTTTCAAGACCAAAGAAACAAAAATCTAAATTTCATATTTCTGTCTTGAATTTGTTGAGAAGCTTACATGTTTCCTCCTTGATTTGTAATGTCTAAATTAAACAGGTACCTCTGGAATGTGCTGATAGAGCAAGATAGCGTTCCAGATTCTTGTTAGATCATGGTGTTTGCCATATTACATTACAGCTTTTGGCTGACACAAAAGAATTACCATCACACATTCAACAAACATCAGTAGTTGCTTGCCAGGTGGTGTCTAGTAAAAGCATGATGTGACAACATTCAGTGTGCAAATTCTTTGTCTCACAAATGTCTAAAAATGTCTCCTGAGACGAGTCAGCTGGATGTTGTGCTTGTCTCTTTCTGTGACTGAGAGTAGTTTTGTCCACCTGGCCTCCAAACATTGCATTTACCCATCAGCCCTAGAATCAACACCACACAAAGCAGTGACAGTGAAAAAAGCAGTGAAAGCACACAGAGCATGAGACTTATAAGTGAAAAAGAATCAAGGGCAGGTGTTGTCTTATTTATGGCTTTTAATGTGGCTTTACCCAGGTCTGATGGAGGTGTGATGCAGAACGTACATGAAAGTGAGAGGTGGTTTTGCACTTTAGCGAGCGTGTGCGTCAATTTACCACTCTCAAGTCCCTCAAATGTCAAAGCCAACGCAGCAGCAAAAGCAGACAGACCAAGATATTTAACTCATCAGTTTGCCATGAGCATCTTCATTTTTCCTATTTGTTTTTTGACTTTTTTCTGTTACTTGCATTTGTGTGTTCATTTGGAGAGTCATACTGGCATACGATCCCCTTCCAAAATTACAGCAAGGCCAATTCTTTTGTTTTTGCTATACACTAAAACACATTTGGGTTTTAGATCAAAAGATGAATATGAGACAACAGATCAGAAATTCAGCTTTCAGTTCCTGATATTTACATCTAGATGTGTTATCTTAGAACATGGCACCATTTGTTTGAACCCATACATTTTTCAAGTGATCAAAAATATTGGAACACATGACTGGCAGGTGTTTCTTGTTGTTCAGGTGTACCTTGTTAAATCGACTGTTTAAACAATTCATAGCTTAAATGTCTACTCTTGTTTTGAGCCCTAGGTTTCATCTGTGAAGACTGAATTTGTTGTTAAAAGGGATAAACCAACATGAAGACCAGAGAACTGTCTATGAGAGAAAAGCAAGCCATTTTGAAAAGGCCAAAGTGTGGAGAAAGAAAGGATCTGCTCATGATCCAAAACATACAAGCTCATCGGTCAAGCACGTTGGAGGTAGTGTTATGACATGGGCTTGCATGGTTGCTTCTGGAACAGACTCACTAATCTTTACTGATGATGTAACTCATGATGGTAGCAACAGAATTAATTCAGAAATTTACAGAAACATTCTGTCTGCCAATTTTACAACTGACGCAAAAACACACTGCCAATACAACAAAGTACTTCATCAGGGGGGAAAAAGTGGAAGGTTTTAGACTGGCCAAGTCAGTAAACAGACCTTGACCCAGTTGAGCATGCATTTCACTTCCTGAAGAGGAGACTGAAGGGAGAAACCCCCTGAAACAAACAATTACTGAAAGAGGCTGCAGTACAAGCCTGGAAAAGAAGAATGCAACAGTTTGGTAATGTCAGTGGGTCGCCGGCTTGATGCGGTTATTGCAAGCAAGGGATATGCAACCAAATATTAAGTGTTATTTACTTTAATTTACTTCAAGGGTGTCTGTTTCTATAGTTTTGCACACCTAAAAATCGGGTGGTCTGCCACCAAAAGTGCCATGTTGTTTAACACATCTAGATAGAAATATCTGAAAATGAAAGCTGAAATTCTGATCTGTCATCTCATATTCATCTTTTGATCTCAAACCCAAATGTCTTCAGTGTATAGCACAAACAATAGAATTGGTCTTGCCATTCCAATACTTTCATAAGGGACCGTAGATATATAGTAGGCTTTGACTCTACTGAAACTCTGTCTGGTTGTAGCAGAGACTACTCCGAGAACCAAGCAGAGCTGCAAAACCTTCTCAGCTCAGAAACAAGCCACCATTTCCTAAACCACAAAAGAACAACATGATGGGGAAACTGCCAGAAAGTTGTTATGAATGATAGGGAGAAGAGTGTTATTACATGGCTGCATATCTGATGTATGCGATTTATTGGGTCCATAATGAAAAATATTCATAGCCCTTTGAAAGGTTTATTTAATTACTAATGTAGCTGTAGCATACGCATTCTGTCAATACAAAATTATAAACAGAAATTAGAAACAAATTAAAATATTAACAAATAACAAATATTTGACAAATTTGGAGTTAACAACATTCTTAAAATAGTCCAGGTCCTTGCTATAATATTCTGTATATAGAGAAAAAAAAGCTCCATATATTCTCCATCACCACCAACATTTTTTCTTGTGTTGTAATGTAAAGACTTCTGGGTGATGTGTGCCAACAGTGTTTTGAAATTATTTTATCTAACCAATTATTAAAAATTGCCTATACGGACAGAAGAACTGATCCTAATGGCCATAGTAGTTCATATGAAGTGATTCAGCACAAGTTTTCTTTTTACAGGATTGCAGTATTTGATTCAACTTGTCACTTAATTCCCTTCAGTCCTCAATGAGTTCAATCAGATGTATTTAATGTTTGTATGAAGATTGCATATTTCTGTGGTTCTGATTGGGGAAAAAGTTGGCAGTCCAAAACACATCATAATCCACAGTATAATACCCAAAGCTCTCATTCTCTGGTTTTCCCCTTAGCATTGTTCACACACACACACACAGGTGTGTGTATACACACACAATAAAGGAAAGAACAGAATAAGCAAATTTACTCTGTTTACTTTTTTCTTTCTCAAACAGAGAAGTCTAATGCTCCCTGATAGAGAAATTACAAAGTCTACAAACTGTAGGAGTATTGCACAATCCAGCTGCGTCGTGGAAAAAAAAAAAAACATGCAGACAACTGCCAGCTGTGCCTGTAGTTATGACTGTAGATACAGTAATTAACATACAATTGTGTGCTCTGTATCTAATTTCCATTGTGCAGGTGATGGAAACCTGTGCACCATGTTTTGGGGAGTCTATATGTATGTGTGTAGGCCTATATAAAGAAACACATACATACACACCTCCACCCATCTTCAGAAAAAAGCCACATCCTGCAGCACTTTTGTAATGTGTGCAGAGCAGTTTGACTTGAACATACAGCATGCACCTCATAAACAGGAAACAGCTCTTTGTTTCATATCACGCATCAGGCAAGTGAGAGAGTACATAGTCCGGAAAGTGTGGTGACTGGTAACTCTTCCATTGCTCCTCACCTGAGAGAGAAATACATAGAGCCACACAATGTCTATATGACAGCTTTTTTAGCCTTTGGACATAATGCTACTGAGAGTATGAATCTTGTATTCATAGTGGTTTATAACCAGATAAATACTACTATAGTAGGTGAGACCAACTCACCACTTTATAGTTATGTCTGAAAGTTAAGGGATTATACTGTTTATAAATCTCCACTAACAGATCTCAATCACATGATCATTAGTTGTACAGTGGGTAAATGACATTGTGTGAGTATGTAAACAGGAATATTCCACCAACTTGGCAGATTTACACAACACCAGACCACAAGTTAACACCTTAAATAATTAGAATGAGCACATATGATCATGCAGTGGCCATCATGATTCAGTAGCATTTTGGTTCAGAGTGATTCACAGTATCTGGTAGTTCTGGAACTAGTCCAGAGTTCAGAGAACCCTCCGCTCAGTACCAGTAGGTTTGTGAATGTTCAGAGTAATCTAGGGACACTGATTTCCCACCAGCCCCTCTGTGTATTCAGGCAAGCTCAGCTGAAGTTTGATCTGGATAAGATCAATACCCCACCAATCCAGACTACCAATGGCAATGTTGCTCTTAGGAACTCCCTCATTACACAAACTGCTGCCTATAATAGCATGCTTATGGAAATCACAATTATTAATCATTGTTTATTTTAACACTGAGGTAGACCCCCCCCCCCAATTTCCCATGTACTGAACACTCCACACTCAGGATTTTCTGAAAAATATGGGGTTTATTGGTTTTAACTGCAATCAGTCATTACAAAACAAAACAAAAAACAAAAAAACAAAACAAAAAACAATCAACTTTATATAAACTCACAGAAATTACTGTAGTGAACAGCAAACGCTGTTTAAAAATACATTCAACAGTTTAGGCTAGATACTTTCTTTGTGTCTATCCTGTTAACCAATCTTCAACAACTGAGGAATAACTACTCAAACGTAGCTTCTGCATTGCTATTCAAGGTAAGGAGCATAAGCTCAATGGAATGTATAAAAAGAGGCACTTTACATTTGGGTTGGAAGAAGTATTAAAATAAATCCAATCATTAAACAAAAAAGGGACACCTTTTCTCCAACCCATTTGGTCACAGTTATTGCCTGCAATTCATCTAATTAACACATGTAACTGGAGGAACTGCTTTTAACACTGAAGTTTTGTAACCTGCATTGATATCACACCACAATCAGCTTCACTGAACACAACGCAACATTAAAATACACTTCAGGCAGGTACCTAGAATGTAAGCAGAAGCTTTAAGGCCATCATCTTGAATCAAATTCGCTACTATCTCTGGTAACAATGTTCTCCTAACCATGTTCCAGGATATCTAGTGCTCATAATATACAATTCAATATTTCTGACACTGTATCTGCCATTACCACCTCTGGCACTAAGGGGAAAATGCTACATGCAAGGACTAAACTTGCCTTAAAATTTAAAATAATAATAATAAAAAATTTTTTTTAAAGGGGGGGGGGGGGTGCAAAAAATAAAACTGACTACAAAAATAAGATGAATGTACTGATGTCACACTCTAGTGAGTATAAACCAAAGAAGCATTAGACCTAATGGTTTTGCAGTCCAATATTTGGGAAAAATGAATGGAAAAATCTACAATAAATAATCAAAACACAGGATTTTTTTTGTTTTTGCTTTAAATTAAGTTTCATTTTTATCAAAGTGTAGTTGCAAACAAGTCATTGTAGTACAATATATTAAACTGTGAAAAAAGAAAAGTTGACAAGTCTTCACAATCTTAAGATTAATACAGAAGATCATAATTTAACATAAAAGAAAATATATTCTATCGTTTCATTAAGATAAATACAAACAAAATTAACAAAAAAATGCATATGATCACCAATAAATATGTTTGATAAGTTAAATAAGCAGTGACAAGCAAAACCTTCTGTCTTGAAAGTTTTCTTTTCCAAACAATAATATAACCATAATAACAATGACAAGAAGTCAAATGAGAAGAAAAAGGAAAAAATAAAAAATAAAAAAAAAGGAAAAGAAAAGGAGAGAGAGACAGCTGGAAAGATATGATGACATTAACAAGTGCTCCTTTAACAGATTTTATAGAAAAGCAAGTTAGCTTGAAGATCTAAATTGAAGTTGCAGGAAGTTCAGCTGCACCTTGGGAATGCTGGAATTCCCCTTCACTGATTGGAAGTTGAGTAAAAAGTCAGTGTTTAAGATATAATCACCAGTTGGGTCATTCCTTCACAAGAAACACCAAGTGACCAACCACAGTGGGGGGACTGTAGTGGTGGGGAAGTGAAGTTGTTCATTTTTAAGTGAAGGCATCCAATCAAATGGTTTTGTGCTGGTTTTAGGACCAAGCTAGAGCACATCATAAAACAGAATGTGCCAAATACTCCAACTCCCAGTTTCAATTTCATAAGTTCATCCTCCAGACTGACACAGTCTGCCATCTAACTAAGGGGTAGAAGAATTCTCAGAGCAAGCGCTACTATAATAGGTTGCAAGAAACTAATGAAAAGTGACAGTAGTCCTTTCACCTTTACATTTAAACCCCAAGCACTTTTTTTCTTCTTGATATTAGTCTGCAGAAGACAGCTGTGAATGATTTAAGCATGACTCTAGCAAACCCATTTAGAGATAGTTAGAAGTGTCCTTGAGTGGTACTATGTGGGGGGAGGGTCCTCAGAGCAGAACTTTTCCCTGAACACGCCACCTGTGGCTCACCTACACACTACTGAGGCAGTAGTACCTGGTACAACAGTCTCTTACCTTTCACCAATCCAATTCCTGCTCTAGCTGTTTTGGCACGGTCACATGTCATGGCAAGGCATCTGAGATAAGGCCAAGGCAGCAAACAGGCTTTGGGCAAAAGGGAATGGGGAAAGGTTTTGCTTGTTGTGGTTAAATGAAGATTCAAATAAGAGTTCCCTTAATTGACTGCATCTTTTTAAAGCCTAACTGATACAAGGGAAGTTTACTGCCCCTAGAAGGCTAAAGAGTAGGCAGGAGGTAGAGGGCAAGTTCACCTCTTGTGCTCTCTGCCCACTGCCAAGTTCCAATAGAGGGTCTGCAGCTTATGTTTTAATCATCCGAGATGGACAGCCTGCTGAAGATGGGCAGTCGGCGGGTGGTATCAAGGATGGGTGATTCTGAGCCACTTAGGCTCCCTCCTGAGCTGCTCTGGTAGCCCTCCTGGTCAGAGAGGGAGTCTGGCTGACTGGACGGAGACTCAAAGAGGTGGGGAGACTCTGACATGGACCTAAAAGAGTAAGCGGTGTTGGATGGAGAGGATGGTGCATGGACAGTGGGATCAGCTCCAGAACCACTGCTCAAGCTGGGGCCAAAGAGATTGGCCAGCTCCTGGCTGGAGTAAGTGAAGGGATTGCTACTGGGCCACTCAGGCATCTCATCTGGGGAGAACATGGGTGGAGGCGTGACAGAGGTGGGGCTGTCTCTTAGGCCTCCAGAGCTGGGAAACCCTGCGAAACTGTAGCTGTGCTGGAGCCGTGGCCTTTCCAGCTTGTTGGATGTGGAGAGTGGGGATGGGGTAGCTGGAGGTCCACGGCGCTCTTCTGCATTGTGGATAAAGTGGCAGCGTGGCCCATATGGGCAGAAGCCAATGGTGTGGAAGGTGCGGCAGAGTTCTGTCTTGTACTTGGGGTGGCGGCTAAGGCTGCGGAGCTCATGAATGCCATGGGCAAACTGGCACTTGTCACCATACTTGCATGCTCCATTCTCTTCAAATGGCCTGCACAGCTCTGTTTTGTAGCGGCTTGAGTTCACCTGACTGCTTCCAGTGCCACCAGGTCCGGTGCACTTCTGCATCAGCCGGTCCCCGGTCTCTGAGAAAGAACGATCTCGAAGTCGGTTCTCTTTGTTGCTGCTGCTGCCCATCCCAGGGCCTACCAATGCAGGATCTGCTTTCCCATTGCTCAGAAACTGGTTCTGGTTGAGCTTGCTGCTAGGCAAAGTTACCGAGTGCCGTCGTTGGTAAACCCCACCAATGGTGGGTGTCCCCACAGCCTTCCTGTCCAGCAGGCTCCCAGTGGGGTTGGAGATGGTCAGATTCACACCAGTGCAGGGCACAGGCATGGTGTGCGGACCACCAAGTATGTTGTTATTGTAATTCAGCATTTTGTTGTTCTGGAAATCAAAGTGAAACAAAAGTTTGATCAGCGTATAGCTTCATTAATGTAATCTGAATAAACAGATTGTAGATCACCATTACATCATGGAAATTTAAGCATTTACTTTGTCTGGTAGTCTTAGGCAAGGCATAAATTGTGTAAACAGAGCTCATGTCTTTGTGTTGCTGTCAATCCATTAGGTTCCTTTATTTTAAACTCATGAGCTAATAAGCCTATAGTACAGCTGGTTTAGTGAGCTGCCACCACAGGAATGCATTTCTGCTTAAGTAAATGAAACGCATGGAAGATGAGTGTAAGCAGCAGGCCAATGTTGTAGAACAATAAACACCACTCTGCAGTGACAAGCAACAGCTTCAAACAGGGGTATTTATGTACATCACCTAGAAGCTAATTTACCAAGTCCAATGGTCTCGGTCACATCTTCTTCAGTTAAAATACTTGTGTTCATATAAGTAACAATGTAAACTGTGTTTGTTGTGCAAAATAAACGACACTTTTGGAAAAAAATAAACGTCCTTGAGGAGAGAAAAAAATAACTGTAGCTGAAAAAAAGAGCCAGGCACTGTGTGTGACAGCTGCTTCCTAGCCAACAGTCTACTTTGTTAAAGATATGCAAATTCATTGCAGTGGCTAAAAAAAGCAGTTTGATTCATGTGTCTACTCGTGTAAAACTACAACACAGCGTGGATGTAGAACGAACTAGGTAACAGTTACCAAACTTTACAGCCCTGAACAAATCAGCAAGTTAGGAAGCTAGCCAAACAGATAGCAAATTGCCTACTGAGACCAACTCTTTTCTAAGTGCAGTGTGCTCAGTTTGTCATTTCTAGAATTTCTGCCGTTTCTCGCCTAAACATGACCACACGAGAAGCGTTGTTTGTTTGTTTGTTTGTTTATTTGTTTAACCCATGTTGTGAAATTGAAACGCTGAAATGTGACGATGAAAGCCGTTCAGGTTTGTCTGCCTGAGGTCCATTAAGACAACTAGCATTCAATCTTGGTACAGGTTGTACTTATGGATAGTTTTTCCACTAAGGCGTGGCGTTGAGTTTAAGTGAAAACTTTTCCGCCGTGGATTCTCTAACAAAATGTCGAGGGAAACGTGAACTACACGGGGCCCAGCGCGCGTGCGCACACACAGTAACACAAATCTCAGTCAACTGCCTTGCTTCAGCGAACAAATTCCCGCCTGTTCGACTGTTCCCACCACAGCAACACACACAAAAAAACACACACCACTTTTTACTAACCAGGGCCATTTTAACACTGTTGTTAAAGTCGGTGCGCGCGCCAAAAACAAGTTAAACAGCGCATTCCATAGCACTAACCAAGCTAACTGAGCTAATGATCAACATCAGAAACTTTTTTTTTTCGTACCTTGTTGTTGATAACTTCGCTGAAGTCAAACAGAGGCGGCACCACAGCTGTGGTCATTTTCGGAAAATAAATAAATAAACCGCGTGAAACTGAAGGGCACTTTGCGATGTGTTACAGCTGGATTCACGGCGTGTCAACTTTCCTTTGCCCTTACAGAGAACCCCCTCTACCCAGCCTGTACCGCGAAGCGTTCACTTTATAAAACCACGCAGGAGGAGCTACAGGCGCGTCAAGACCCAAGGGCGTTTCGTTTTTCTTTCTTTTTTTTTTTTCCTCGGGTGAATCAGGTTTTCCCCCTCCCTCTGTAACCCAGACCTGCACAGCACAGGCCTACTTTCACAATAGTTATTTCATGATCTTATGCACGCATGCATGCATGCTGTAGCTTGAAAGTGACTAATAATAATGCTATTGTATATGTTTTGCATGTATGCATGCTTGGACAAACTTATAGATAAAGATACATGAAAGCACAAGCTTGCAGTTTGCATAATATACAACGTTAGCAAAAGTGAGCTGCATGCATGATAAATCAATTACCAGCGTTGTCTTTGTTTTGTGTTAGTGTGTCTTTCCTCCTTGCTATTTACAACTGTTGTTTGTGGGATTCAGTGAGCAACAGGTAGCAGAAGCCTTCTCATTCACTGAATAAACCCTGTGTGAGTTTTTATCTCATTGAGTCACAGGATAACAGCTAGGGTCAAAAAGTGCTTTTGTTTGCTCACTTACTTGGTGTTTTAGTACTACACGAAGACACGTATTTTGCTCTATAATATTACAAAAATATCTTGGACTACATTTGGATTCCACAACATGGCTATAGGATAATAATTCTCATATATTCTACAGAGTTTTAATAAGGTCTAAAGGGTTTTACATGGAAAGGAAAGCCCTCTGTTGTAAGGTTCTATATATATAGATCTTTTAGGGGTTTCCAACTACCCTTGCCTGAGTTTACAAAAATGTCCATAATGTAGTTAATCAAATAACTTCACATTTGGGTAGTGTAGACTTGTTTTGGGTGGTGTAGGCTTGACCTTAGTTTTGGCTTTTGTAATTAATGTAACCAATGTTTAGGCTAATTTCTAGATGAAAACATCACATTTAAAAGCTCACACAAACATGCGATATGGTTTGAATTTTAGTTGGATCCATAGAAAACGCACTTAATTTGTTATCGCAAATATAGCAGCTGACAAATGTGGTTCACCTATGGTAATGGACATACTATTTACTATAATAGTACATGTTTTGGAAGGTTGGCTCACTTGATTACACTTGGTGGATTTGAACTCAAAAGAGGTTCTTTAAGAGGATTACTCTTTCAGGGTGTTTTTTTTTTTTTTTTCCCTTTTCCTGCAAACGAAATTCAAATCCATAGGGACCTCGCCAAAGTTCTGATATCCATTTTGCTTTTAGATAATGGTGAGAACTATGAAATCCTTTTTTTTTTTTTTTTTTTTTTTTCGTGACTAGAGTGTAACTCTATCCAAATCCATTATAGCCAACCAAAGTCTTCCTGCTCCTGTTCCCTGACTGGGCAGCTGCTTGACATGCATATGGGCAGTGTCATTCTCTGGCTCATTGGTAGAGTAAGAAAGGAATAAGCAGAGCCAGGGAGAAGAAAATAAGTTAGGAGGAGGGCAGAGTGAAGGAGGAAGATTCACGGAGCATGTTTATTACCACACTTGAGGGTGCGAGGGCGTGTAAATGGGTGGATGGGTGGGGGGTGTTGGATGTCAAAGCATTCCCCTTTTTAAGCCACTGCTTGGCTAGAGGTGGAAGTCCTCAGATTGGGCTTTTGTGTGGATAGATGACAGATAAAGTGTTGATTATAAAAGCCAAGGCATACACAATTTACCTGAACAACCTTCTGGGTTTTGCCAGGTATTTTATATGTATAGGACTTGCTATCCATCCATTCATGATGTTTAGAAAGTGTGAACTCTGTGGAAGGTGTGTTTTTTTTTCCACATAAAAGAAGTTTTGCAAGTTTAAGCCACACAAAGTAATCTCTCTTCTGTGTTTTAATACATGAGTCTGTAGACTGCAAGAAGCAAAACATGTAATACCTGCACTTCAGCCAGCCCTCAGCTTGCTGATGAATTTAATCTTATTTACAACTCAACAGGAAAGATGGTTTATGTGGGTACACTAAAACCTTTTAAGATTTAGAAGGTAGTCATGTCTCAGCTGTAGCTGATGCACAAATTCACTGCTTATCAGACATTAAATTACATTTTGAAATTTTTTGTTATTATTTCATTATTATTAAAAAGAAATCTGTAGCCAAAAATCATTTTGTCATTAATACCATGAACTTTGACAGGTTGACAGTCAGAATGAGGATTCAGGGGGAAAAAAAACAGTTCAATAATCAAGTGTAGGTTATCTACCTACTGTTTAGACAGTCCTGCAGTGTATCCCACTTACCTGTAGAGGGAGTTTGCAATTCCACCAATACCATCATCACTATTATACTTCATGCTTTTCATTTCTCATGTCCATAGTACACATATTAAATGTTCTGTGCTATATTTGCAGCACATGTTACTGGAAATGAATAGGATTTTAGGATTATCCAATCCAATTTGTATGTTTAGACAGGAACCTGAACATTTGTAATATAGTTGAGTCCATGTAAGAAATGTTTACAAATGGTGTTTCAATAGTGTTTAAATAAAAGCATATTTTTTGTCAATCATGCACAATTTGTACTCTGTGATTTCAGTTGCTTCGTTCCATTTCGTGCCACTCAAGCCAAGCTTTTTCAGAAGAAAGTAAATTTTAAATGAGAAGAAATTAATTGACCATAAAAACTTGGCCACAACATTGTTAGTGGTGCACCACCCGTCTTTAGTCATTCTGTTCCCATGAAATGCTTCTGAGAGGCCAGTTTTTGTCTCCTGTCCCTTTTTATACATGAAATTTAGATGAACCCTGATTTTTGGACTGGTCAGGGGCTTTCTTTTGGAACTAACAAGTGTGATTTCTTTTGCCAGCTGTTTTGTAAGGATGTGCTTACTGGTGTATATAGCCTGACTGTGAATTAAACACACCACACTTTCTCTCACTTGGGTGATCTTTTCTATCTTAATTTCTATTCTATTTTAATTTTGTTCCCTTCCTCTTAAAACCTTACTGGCAAACTGCAGCCGACTATAAACCTAATGTATGGCAATGACCCCTAAGTCCCAAGAGAGGAAAAAAAGTTCAACAACAACAGGAAACAAAGAGAGAGATGAGTGTGGCTATTGAAATAGAATTTGCTGACTAGAGTGTCTGTCCATAGAGTTGAGCGTGTGAATTGTAAGGTCAGTTTCCTTCTTGACCCGGTTTCCTGCCCTACAGATCAAGAGGAAGGGTGGAATCAGCCAAATGGTCCATCTTTATACCTAGTGTGTCATGGTTGGCACAAAAAGCACTCCCAATCTCTCATCATTCACATATACAGAACTAGGACTGCACAATGAATGATACATACAGATGGGTGACAAATTAAAGGACAAACCAGTGGCTCTGTTATGCTGTGATCATTTAGCCATTGTGGTTTGGGATTACTTGTCCCATTACAGCAAAACATTGCTGAAAATCAATACAAAGTTATTCTAACTGATCACCTTTATGATATGCTGAAATTTTTTTTGTCCTGATGTGAGTGGTCTCTTCCAGGATGACAGCTGTGATTTTGGGCCAACATTTGGACAACACTCCACACCACCATCATCAAAACACAATCTGAGGAAGTATCTTTTGGAAGAATGGTGTTCGTCTCTCCACTCCGGTTCCAAAGACTTGTAGAATATCTGCCAAGGCACACTGGAGCTGTTCTGGTGGTTCATGTTACTAAGACACTTTATGTTGTGTTTTCTTTAAATCTGTCACCAATCTGTATATATTACACAATCCATATCGCATTGCAGTTGCTTTGAATTCAGTGATTTTGAGAACTATCCTAGGGTGGCCACCCCTGTGACCTGACCCAGAACAGGTGTCATGGCTGGGTTGCAGACACCCCTGAAATGAGATATTAGTGAGCCATTCACTCAACACATGCAGAATTGATGAACATTGAGAATGACAAACAGCGTGGGAACATTGCAGGCCATTCTCTTGAGGAGAACTGACCTTAGTCCATCTGTCTCCATTCTGCAGCCACTCATCCCCTCTGGACCTTACCTGTGTGGCTATCACTGGACTAGAATTACTCGGCCCATGTGTGCAGAGCTGGACAATAAACAAGGCCGAGTACATGTGCCAGTGTGAGAGATGATCATTTAATCATGCTGATACTACAATGATTTGTGTTGGAGTTGGAGTAATTGTGAACTTGGAGGAAATGGTTCCATGCTCAGTGTTTGTACATTTATCTCAATTGGACAATACTGAATGCTATTTTAGAGTTTACAGTTAGAGTTTTTCCAGCTAAGACTAGTCAGGTGAATTTGTGTTACTACATTTATTCTCAAGCCCTATTAAAAACTTAGTGCTGAGATGACTTGTGGCTGGTTGTGCCCGAATGTCCATTTACTGTCTCACTTTATTTATGATATATGCTCTGGTACTTTCTGTTCACAATCTACCCAGTAATTCTTCTCCTGCTATACCTGTACTTCTGATTCACGCTTGCACATTTGTCTCACTCATGCAATCTGTGTACACACAGTGTACACGCTGTTTTTTTGTTTTGTTTTGTTTTTTAGATGCACAGCAACAAATGCGTTTTCCGGTGAACAGTAAAGTAATGCATTCAGCAGAGGTGCATTCAACTAATGTTTATGTTACTCCCGATAATAAAGTTACAGGTGTCTCCAAACTCTCAAAAAATCAAACCTCATCAAGTTCTGATGTAAACCTTGCAATTTAATATGCCTCTGTTCCTGCCTTGTTGTAATGCTCGTAGTCATTTTTCGTATTAATGATTAGGGTGGGAAAGAGAAGCCCACTGTGCAATGCTAAAGGTATTTGGACTGAGGTTGTGCAACCGCAAGGCTGTAAGTTGCTCATTTCTCTGTTTTTATTCTAAGATCAAGTAAGACATAGGATTTAAACAGACTTTCATGTGCTCTGCCAAAAAAGCTCAGTGTTTGACCTTTGATTTTGATTTCACAAATGGTTTCAATCATACACTTAGAAACTGCCTTTCACTGCTCACAGTCCATGTATGAAGTCTAATGCCCTTTAAATACTGTTTGGTAAAAGAGTTGTCTGCTTATGCTGTTTTCTTTCTTTTAAGAATCTGACACTTAATCTTTTAAATACAGGGCTGAAATGAAAAAAAAAAGAAATCATTGTAAAGATACCAGAGTGATCAGGAAGAACGTGCTTTGAAATTTCCTTTTACCTACTTTTTTTTAGTTCTCATGAGATAGAGAAGATGTGAGTCATAGCCTATAGAGATATTTTTGTGGCTCTTTTGAGAATGTTTTTCATACAGCCATTCTCGCAGCTCATTCAGTTTCTTTTCAAGCTAGCCGAGAAGTAGGGCACATACTGGTAAAACATGAATTTGATCTCAAACCTGATTTTTAAACCATGAAACTGTTATGTTTTAGTTTTTATCTGTGGGACATACCAAGTTTTGTTTGTGGAAAAAAAGTTTAAAACTCAAGTCTATTATCAGATGTGCAGGAGAAACCTCTGTCTTTCGGTGTTTCTGACTCTGGTTTAGGGCTGAGATGCAGCTGTGTGGAGTCCTCAGGGTTTCATAATGGAACTAATCATCTCATTTGCTTGTGTTGTTCCCCTGTGTTTCTGCAGTTGACTAAGTTGTGCCAGATCCGAGTGTAGACCAGTGTTCTCACTCCCCTGTTCTGCATTTAAACTCTATATTGTGCTTGAGGCTGAGAATAAATTATATTGACTATCATATATCCATCTCTGTTTGTCAGGGTATGCCTCACTTGGTTCTCATCCCTATGTATTTTTCAGAATAATGCATGTGTATGAATATGAGTGAGTGTGTGAGAGAGGGAGAGAGCCAACAGGAAACTGGAATCAATTAAGCCCTCCACCCTGTGTGTCCACTGTGGATACTGCTGGCATACCCAAGCATATATACAAGCCCCTAACCTCAGGCTCTCCAAGCCAACCCCATTTCTCAAAGGCTAGTCTCTCATAGCTGCCCGCACTGTTTTGTCAGCTCTTTCTATGTCCCAACATTATGTCTCTATTGTGTGACCGTGGTGTATGGAAACTCTTTTGGTGCGTGTTTAATAGTGCTGGTTTGCATTTTGTTTGCCTTGTGTGCTTATACGCTATTTGAAATCCAGTAAAATGAAATGGCTTTCCCAGAATCAATGCTTTATGAGCCCTCATTCCCCTGTTCCAGGACTTTTTCACCAAACCTTGGCCACTATTGGCACTCTTCCTGGGTACATCCACTATCTGTTTAGATATCTCTGCTTCTGCACTGTTACATGAGTGAATACACTGTGCCAGTGATCAAAACCAGTCATCTTGATGGCTTCATTAACTAAGCTGCCTTGCAGATGAACCCACAATAGTATCAGAACTGGCAAATGCTGGATTTCTTACTTACTTCTAATTGACATTTCTGGCCCTGCGCTTGACCACCATCCAGGCTGTTCAGTTCCTCCAACAAATGTGAGACTAAAATAATGAAAAAGTGGACAGAATGGTTTCCAGCTGAAAAACATAAAAGTGGGGGAAAGTCTATTAATACATTTAATATGCGACCTCAATAATACAGCCTTTCTGAAATTAAAGCAATCAAGGGTGAGCGTGCATATGCTTGGCTTAAAGTGATGTTTCAATGAAACAAGAGATCAGAATGAGGTCAGCTCAACACTTCTCAACTGAGTGGCTACATTAATGAACAACTTCTCAACTGCTATATTTAACAAGAGATTAACAAATAAAAAGTAAAATGTGTCTTTGTGCTCAGGGGGTTATACTTTGTCCAAGTTCTTGTAATGTTGTTTTGTATTAATTTTCATGTGATTTATGGCTGTCAAGTGTTAAAAGCTTATGTGTTATAAGTGACAGCGTTTGATGGAATCATATTTTCTATGTGGGAGTGCCCTGGTGGGCCCCATACAGTAAACATAATGCATATTGTAGACACGTTCACTGTGGGTATATTAGTTCCATTCTTTAAATGAGTAATGATTACAGTGAATGGGTTTTTTTCTCTGTGCATGTTCAAAGGATTCTTAAGGCTATGACCTTTAGAACTGACTTGGGAAGGTCTGGCGAGACTATGCGTTTAAGATTAGATCAATGTTCAGCTCCCACACTGGTGCGCATACCCAGCTGAAGGAACAGAACAGTGGAAAATCTGTTTTGATATTTGCTTTTTTAAGTGGTGTGTGTGTGTGTGTGTGTCTGATATCCATTCAGCCATTCTAGCAGGCCTGCAACAGGGCAATGTAGATCACTCAAGACAAAGTTCTTCCTTACTGTGGTTTATAAATGATCTGTGAGAAAGCTGATGTAGAGAGTAAGATGTTAAGAAAGTAATGTGAGAAATCTTCCTCATATATATTGTAGCTTGTCCAGTGTTAATGTTCATTAATGCAACATCCCCAAGTGCCAGCATCCTGGCATACAGCAAGGAGAGCTCAAAAGCAAGCTGGTGTAAAAACATTGACCTTTCCTAATTTGTTGTATTGTTGTTATCTACAGTTGTTTGACAAACTCTCTCTCACTGTTATTTAGTCGAGGACAGAGCAAGCACACACTTGTGGTTCACAGTTAAACAGTTTTGACTATAGAGGGAAGAGAGGGAGAGAAAGCCCTGCTAGGATAACTCTAGCTAAACGAAGGCTGGGCTTGTGTTTGTAAAAGTCAGGGACATAATTTATCAGGGATGAAATGGAATCATGCTCGGCGCCCTGGAAATGTCTTAGCTTCGACAAGACTCTCCCAGCCATATTAAAAGCACCCTGCTTTCCAGTTTAATGGAGTGATGGATGAAAATGTTCCTGCTTGTTTATGAAATCTGACACAAGGCATCTGCTAGAGTGTGATAGGGCCTCTGCCCACCAGTGTTATCCTCCCTTTTAAATTTATATCTTCCTAACTGAAAGACGTTTCAAGTGCCTGAGCTCTGATAAGGCAACAGGAAAAGCCTTGTTAAACTAATTTGGAATCGAGATTTTTTTTTGCTTTCAATAAGAGCTTTGGCCTTGAACTCCTCATTAAAGAGGCCATATTTAAAAGAGAACACATTTCATTGCTCTGTTTCATTAATCCTAATCCTTGTGCCTGCCTGTGAGCTCAACTACGCAATCCTACAAATATAAATCATCGTCTTTCCCAATATCCCATCTGTGGTAGACAGATCCAAGACAACATTCTTGCTGTGAACGGAAATGAGCAAGAAAGCTCCATTTTACACCTAACCTACAAGCAAAGCAAAGTTGGACAACTTATTGTACAGTTAAAACTCAGACTTTAAAGGGTGATATAATTACGAGCTGCACTAAGATAAGCTTGTTTAGCTGACGGGAATATGTCTTTCGCTTCATGTTCTTTTTTGGCTCTTGGAGCGACAGTACAGGAAACATCTGGAAGTGGATCAGCAGTTGTCTGCTGGGAGAGTCTGGATGACTATTAGTTTGAGCTATGCCTCTAGACTGTACAGAGAAGTGCACGGATTCTGTTGAGGTCTCGTAAGAGACCCCGCACAAACAAATACAGTCATGAACCAAAACAGCCACAAGAATGAGATCCTTGAAGCAGCTTGTAATTGCCATCTGATCATTTTTATGTGGTAAAATATTGTTGCAGTGCAAAGTGAAATATGTTGGCCATGGATGGAGCATGAAGTTAGGGTTTCTTCTATAGGTTAAGAGGACCGCAGATGTGTAGTGTTTCTGTGGTGATTATGGGTTGAAGAAGCTTTTTGTTCTCTCTGTTTTCACACACTATGGCCCTGATTTATTAAAGGTTTTCTTCTGTAAAACACGTGCACACTTGACAAAAATGTGCAGGCAGATTTATGAACAGGGTGTCTTTGTGATCAAAATGATCAAAATAGGGTGCGTTGCTATTTTTGCATGTTTGTCTTAATGTATATCCAATTTGGATTTTTCTGCTTAAAGGTACAACATACAGGCCAGAGTCAATACAAATAAATTAATTTAGCACCCACAATGTGATGTACTAAATCTGAAAGCCCCTTCACATACAGTACAGTCTGCCCAATCACATACAATCTGCCCTCTTCCACATACAAACGCCCATGATTGGTTAGTGCCACTGTGACTGACAGGGGAAAGAAAATATGCCATCCCTCCCACCAGGAAGCACAGATAATTTTGCTCTTGGCCTTTCACTGCCAGCCATGGATAGCTGTGGAATCGTCAGGATTCAAACGTGCGATATCCTGATAATAGGGTGAACGCTTTTCTGTTTCTCCACTCAGGAGCCAATCTCTTGTTTGTTTGCACTCTCACAGACTCACATTCTCTGTCTCCTGATTGACTGCCTGTCACTGTGTAGCCAGACTTGTTTTGTGCCTAAAGTTTGGATGTGATGACATTTGACATATCCGACCATTTAAGATAACTCTGTATAAAATACATTTCCCACCAGTCCCAACCCAACGCCCCTGATACAACCATGACTGTGATTTACTTTTACAAGATTGTCAGGGTGACTCACAGCAGCTGAAGAGCATCAAATTATAGAGTGTGTTCTCTCCTGACTGAATAAAAATGACTAAAAATTCATCCTATGCCTTAATGTAATGGTGGGAAAGCTGACCTCAGATGTTCACCACACATTCACACCTCCAGTGCCACTGTGAAACTGTGAAAAACTTTCATTCACATGTATCATACCATATGAACAGTCCAAATATTTTTTATTTGGTGTTCATATTGTATGTTTTACATTTTTTAAGTATCTCACACCCTTGGTGTTATTTCGAAAGCACAAGTCTGCATTCTGAGTCTCATAGAGATCTGAACTGGCAACGGCTATCAAGGACAAATAGTAGACATAAGACCTATTTTCTACCCATACTTTGTATGTTCTGTAATTCACACTATTATTCTTAGTAAATCAGTCATAACTTTTTGTGTGCACAGTTTCTCCCCATGCACATTTAAATTAGCACACGTTATATAGGATTTTAGTAAATCAGGGCCTAACTGTATGCCACACACATATGCAGTTCTTTCCATTTCACTCATGCTCGTAAACCTCCATAAACCCTTCACACTTTGAGTCACATGGATTTAGGAACCCCGCTAATCTCTAACTCCCCCTCACATGTGCATTCATGCATCTCACAAATATCTCCCTCGCTCTGACACACACAGTTAGATACCCTCACTCTCTCACCCTGCAACTACAACCTGGTTTCTACTCAGCTCTCAAAAGAAAGAAAGAAAGAAAGAAAGAAGAGAGAGAGAGAGAGAGAGAGAGAGAGAGAGAGAGAGAGAGAGAGAGAGAAAATGAGAGAGACAGACTGAGAGAGAAGTGAGCTAGGAGGAGGAGAACGCCATTAGGGAGAAAGTGCGTAGTCATGCTGCAGGAATGCTGGAGGGGAGATGGCTGGCGTGACTGCCACCATTTTTCACAGCCTTAATCAGAGACACCTGTCAGTGTGCGAGGCAGAGGAGTGGAGTGGGATAGTGTAGAGGGGGCAGAAGTGGAGGTGGAGGGCCTGCTGTGCTTGGTGGAGCTGGAGTCCACATGAGGTTTATTTATTTTTCTTTAGCAGTAAAGAGGGAGAGAATAGAGAGAAAAAGAGAGAATAGAGCCAGGCAGAGCTCTCTAAAGGGGGCGGGGTGAGCCTTCCATCCTTCCTTCCTGCTGCCGCTGTGCTGCTGGCCTGCATTCAGCAGGATGTACTGTATGACCATCTCCTTGTCCTGGTGTAATTTCACTAGTCATGGTGTAATCTCATACTCATCTGAAATTACAGCCATTTCTATCAAGGCTATTTTGATATACTACGATATACTTCCCAAACACAGTTATGCCATCAAAGTGTGACCAAAGTGCTTTACCTTTAGTGGGGGTGTTTATTATTTTGGTTGTATCTCCACATATTAGAGTGTATTAGAGTGTATTAGAGTGTATTAGAGCTCTACATATCATACACACCCAATGAACCCATTTCTCCTTGCATTTCTGAATATGACCGCATCTTCTTTACATCTGATATTAGAATCGTGTGATGTCACTGCGCTCCTTTGTTAGCATAAGGATGCATTTATTTATGTTTGTGTGGATACATAATAGAAACCCGAGGGAGGGAAGCATCACCACAGAGAGATGTGTAAACATCGGCACAGGAAGACTGGCTCCGTTTAAACAGGACAAACATTTATGCAATAGAGTGAAGGTGAAATAAGCAAGCTTCTAGTTTGTTTATGTCCACTGAAAGTGTATTGTGGAATGGGTTTGGTCTGCCATGGCAACTTTTAATGAGCTTACTAATGTTTCTTCATTTGTTCCAACCAAAACTTCCTTCTTCACGGAGTTTGCAAAGTGTTTCACAGTACATTTATTTACATTTATTTATTTGGCAAGCACTTTTATACAAAAGCATCCAAGCATACTGCTGAGCAATTGAGAGTCAATGGCCTTGCCCAAGCATCCAGCAGTGACTCTCTAGCAGGCCTGGGAGTTGAACTCACAAGGTAGCAGGACAGACCCTTAAGCACTGAGCCAGCACTGCTGCTAAAGTAAGCTCTGATAAGAATACTGATGTCAGGTCAGTGATTCACTCAGCGACTGCTGAAAGGAGAGGGCTTGGATGGGGATCAGACACTTGGCTCAGAACCCATTTTCCATAATATATTCTTCTCGAATGGACTATATGCACTAGATAAAATGCAGATGATGATGGATACTGAAATAAAGTAAGCCATTGATAAATCAATGAAATGTGAACAAAGTTCTACTCAGAACTAAAAGGAAGTCAATATAGCAACTATTTCCAATGTGTACCAATTAATGATTAGCAAGTATTAAGTAATTTAGGTCACTGCTAGACCAAACTCTTTTGCCTATATTGTTTTTTATTTTATTTTTATTTTATTTTATTCTCCTTCAAATGAAACAAACCCCCTTAAACTCCTAGTACCCATTGGTGGGTGCTGACTTACATTCTTCTTTTAACTGCATATTGGGGTGTAAAACAAACTATCGGTTTCTGTATCTGCATTTGTTTAGTGCTCCAAATATTCATTCAAATATTCTGTATCTGTATTCAAATGAATAACTGAAGTGGGTGTGACCTAGACCAGAAGGGATATGTGCTCATGCAGGTTTTATTTTTGTTTGTACCTGACCACAACATTTTCTAACCAATTAAGTTGGTTCTATTTCTCAAAATATAGGTCTAAACAAACTAGTAGCCTAATTTAAACCACCGCAACACTTACCAGGCAGTTACTAAGGATAAATTAATAAATGCTGTAAATTAAAAAAAACAATAGTGCACCGCCTATTCATATCTGTATTAGAACACATGAATAAGTATAGTATAAAAGTATAACAATATAAGTATAAACATGGCACTGTTTTGGAGGCTGTGACAACACTTTCTGATGTTTTCGGTGTTTACCGAGACCACAGCAAGTGTGATCAATCCTGACCAAAGAGTACGTGTTTGTGTTCTATTTTGGTCTTGAAGAACTCCCCTCTGTTTTCATTTCCTGTGCACATGACCTTATCTGATGGTTAATGTTGGTTACTGTAGTCCCTCATCTGTTTGACAGCCCCCACATGTCTGGTTAGGTGGTTATGTGTCTAATTTCTATATGTATTTAAAACATAGCCCTGCCCTTTGTCCTCACATATCCTCTGTTATCAGGCCTTGAGTGCAGGCTGACACTACTCTGACCTCCTTTTTGTTGACCTCCATAGACCAAAGCTCAGAACCACTGTGGCCCAATCCTACTGGGATTATTTATCAGCACATCTCCCTATTGCTAAACACACTCTGTGGCTTTTGTCACATTCTAAGTGCCAAATGCACCAGTGAAATTCCAGTCCATTTCAGTCGTGTATTCTTTAATTTCAAGACACAGTCAAGATATGATTGGCATATTTGATTATCGTTGATATTTAATCAAATTAAAAGTTATCAAGAAGAGAGATTTCCCCAGGAGCAGGGGGGCTTTCATGGTACTTTCCGAGCAACTCTTATTCCTCTGCTGGCTGAACTGTTTGGTGTCGGATTGTTTACTTACTGCTGAGTGCCGTCACTATGAGTCATCCAGTGAACCTGGTCCTTTAGAGAGTTCAACAGTCAACTTTAATGTTTCACAATGCATGCTGGTCTCTGAGGGCTCTCTCTCTCTCTCTCTCTCTCTCTCTCTCTCTCTCTCTCTCTCTCTCTCTCTCTCTCTCTCTCTCTCTCTCTCTCTCTGTGTTTGTCTGGGACCCAACTCTATGGGCAGAGTGTCAGTAAAACCTCTGCCCATTGTTTGTGTTTGTAAAGATTATAACTTCCCAAGCACAAGTCATTTGACTGATTTATTGTGTAACATATTCCCCCTTCTTTTTCTTTTCTTTTTAGCAGACAGGTGACAACAGCTTTGTGGTTCAGCAAGTGCAAGGTAGTAAGTGTGACACCTTGCTCTCTACTTCCTTTGGTCTGATCAGACCATATGCCAGGAAGTGAAGTCATTTCCTGCCCCAAGGGTGGAAAGTTACCTCAGAGTAGAAGACCCCTTGATTTTTCTCCTTCTTTTGTATATTATTGGATGCGAAAAGATATGCAAATTCCAGGTGACATTTAAAGATGGTCTGAAACCAGGATTGTGGTGTTACTGGAAATCACACTATGTAAAGTTAGAGTACAGGGATGCCCAAAAACCAGTGCAGTAGAAATATAATAATGAACAATGTATTGTATTTACAGTTTATACTGTTTGATTTTTTTTTTTTTTTACTGCACTTTATTCATCTGAAGGCCTTAATAATTAACCTGGAGTTGTACACCAATGGTGAATGTACATAGTGATGATTAACTCATTGAGGCTAAAGTCTCCTTTTCAGCAGAACATTATTTAAAAAAGCAACTATATTAAGCACAGATGAGACATACTAAATCTAATTATAAAATAGTCAATATAGTTGTAAAGCTTCAACTAAAAACAAAATAACCTAGCTTGCTAAAAGTGACCTAAACAGAGTAACTGTAAAAGAGTTTAAGAGTCATTTGTCATCAGTAATGAGGAAATTGAAATATTAAAATTTGACCTATGATGCAATAATTTATGCTGATATTTACTTCTAAAGGTTAGGACAGACCAAATAGAATGGTAAGCTATACTGGTAAATTTTTCCAAGTTCCTTTAAATGAAAAAATAGTATGTTGTCTCAGCAATAACAAAATGCTATGCATTGTGGTATAATGCCTTCAAGTGACTTCACTACTGGAAAGGTAGCACTCATATAAATTGTGTCCTTAATCACAAATTCTCACAAGGCGTTTACGTAGAAATGATATCAGAATAAAAGAGGCAAAGTCCATGTGAGCTTCCTTTTGCCTTTAAGCAAACACAGTATGACTCAAATTGTATTTGCGCTGATGTGTCTGTTGCTGTGCTTAGACTGAGACATGACTGAGCCAGTACAGTAATACTATAGAAAGGGACAAATTGTGATGCAGTGGTTGTTAGTAAATGTTGTTTTTAGTTTTTGTCAGGTCTTTATGATGCATCTAGCTCCTGTAGACCTGAGAAACCTATTCTTAGTCAGTGAGTGAATGACAGCAGTCTACTGTACTGTAGGTCTTTGAGCTTGGGAGAAGGTTTTGTGGAACCCCCCACCCCACCAACCCAAATTATACCATTTAATTCCAAACCATCAGTAGTCTTCAGTCAAATGCTGTCTGATATTTGGGCCATTCTTATTATACTTTATATATATGTGTGTGTGTATGAGAGAGAGAGAGAGAGAGAGAGAGAGAGAGAGAGAGAGAGAGAGAGAGAGAAAAGAACCTCAAAACATCCTGCCCCCTTTCTAAAACTCTCTCTCAGTGGAACATGCAGAGGTGTTAAGAGCATAAATTTTCACTGCACATACATATGCATCCAGTTGCAACCCACAGAAAGCATATGCATTTAACCCTTTCCATGCCCACACCGGAATCTCCATCTCACTTTAATAAAACATGAACAACACCTACTAACTGTTTAGAAGTACTCTGTTTACAGGAAGCGGTTTCTCTTTAATTCTGCTGAACTTTTACTGTTCCATCCAAAAAATTATATCAAAGCATACTGTATGAATGCCTGTCTCAACTTTCCACCATGGAGCACCGTGTTCAGTCTGACCAATGTGGAATTATCAGAGCCCATGCTCTCTGTGTACATGGACAGAGACAGAGGCTACATTTGTTTTTTTTGTTTTGCAATATATTCTGTTGATTGTAGGCTGTAATGTCTTTTGTCTTGTCTTGCAGTTTTCATTACTAAATCACAGAATCAGATGTAAGGTTTTGGGGCTAACCACTAACACCCTTCCCAATGTTGGCCTAGTAAACATAGCACTCTCTGGTCCCTTGTGTTTGTTCACGAGGGTGATTACGGGAAAGGCCAGGATAAGTGGGTTTAAATAGAGCCAGAGTGGCTTCCTCTGGGAATGGGTTAATGATATAAGGAGCCTAAAAACAAACCCTAGGAAACAAGCAGTACTTTTACAAAAGTTGTTCAAGCTGCAACTTCTTTAATGTCATAAATGTTAACTTGTTTTACATTTTGAGCACTTCATGATGGAAAATTGTGTGTTTCGCAACCATTAGTATATGTGTTAGTATTGCAAGTGTTTTAATGTTGGAACAGCAGACAGGTCCAGGTGTGCCAGGAGATATGTGTGTATAGGCAGGCTAGTGTTCAGGAGGGGGGAGGAGGTTAAATTGGTTTGGCTCTAACTGTAATACAAATGCTAATAATGTAAGCAGCCAAATTACCAAAGCTAAAATAATTTCCTGTAGTGATGCTTAAAATCAGCTATTTCTGCCTCGCCTTGTTTGTTTTGGTGGGGGAGGGGTGCAGGGGTAGAAGGGGTCTGTGGACATATAATCCTCCCATAAAAAAGTGACTTATTTATGAATTCCAGCCCTGGGTTCCCCCCTCCCTTCTCCCCCTGCAGGCCTCTGGAGAGAGCACAAGCCTGCCAGAAGTCATTGGCTGATGTTTACAGGACTGGATTGGCTATTTCCCATGGTGCCCTGTGATATCTTATTTATATAAGGCCTGATATGGGAGAACTGAAGGGTTTATTTTGGGATATTCCCCATAGATGGATTTGATTCCTCCAACTGGAGCAATTTCCTAAATACGTGCCACCCTCCAGGTTCTGGAGTGTGCTTACGGTCAATGGCCGTAGTTTAGTCCTTCACAAATTTAGCAGACATGTCTTCATTCTCTTTAGGAAACACAGCTGTAAGATCATTGGTGAATGTACACAGTGCAATTGGACCAACCTGCTGGTACGGAAAAGGAAAAGTATAACTGACTTTTGTCCACAAATCATGATGTTATCACTGTTCTCAGTAGATGCGTTACTTTTGATTTCAAGAGCTGGATAGTGTGCACATGCCAGAGAACATTTGAACATTTGGTGCAATAAAATACAATATCTAGTCTTAGGATCTTGTTTCCTATATGTTTGAGTGCTGAAGCAAAATAAACAAAAACAGAACATATTTTCAGCATTAAAGCAGCCATCTGGCTTTTATAACACCTTGTGTCATGGTGCGTGGCTCTTGCTGCCACTCCCAGCCCTCCCCCACCTAATAGTCTGCTGCTCTTTCATTTTACTGGGTTCTCTCATGGCGTGTAATCCATGACAGACCCATAGTGGGAAGTATGTTCTGCCTAAAAAGATCAGTGAACTAATGAGCACAGTGTTACTATGGAGGGAAGTTTGAGAAAGAGCTATGTGCTTCCTGGTTACGTCAACACTCAAGCCCAGATGTGCACTGGCACAGAGGTGTGAGCATGTTATAATGCTTGTGTGTTTATGCTTGTCTTGCTCATTGAGAAACTTTAACAGCCCCATCTCAAGCATAGAGTTGTTACTTCCAAGTTAGGAAGTGGAGGAGGTTAAAGTGGCATCTCCCCAGCAATTACATCTGCAGCAATACTTTTTAGGCCTCTGTTAGCTTGCGTTTCTCATCCAGCAAATTTATGAGGCCTGGATGTATTCATTATGATTGGCTTGAAAACACCGCTTTTCCCAAATGCATTGGGCAGCGCTACTCCAACTATTTCAAACTGAAATGGATCTCAGCTGAAATGTTTACTCAACTTTCCCTTGGGCCTGCACTCATTCAGCTGGGTTACAATGTATTTATGTCATACTGGAATGAAGTAAAATATCCAACTTTATGTCGTCTTATGTCAAAATGGTCTGCTTCTATTATCTTTGAACATAAAGAATAATACTGTATGTGTTCTCTGTTTGTACGTTAAAGATGCCATCCAAACATTCCTTCATATTCTTTGTGGTTTAGTGGTTAAACACATTCAGGAGTTTCTCATCTCTACCTCTCCACAGATCTCTCTGTCCACAATCTCCAGCAGCTTCATAGACAGATCTGTAATGTGGAGAGGTTCAATCTCAGCTGAAATTCCTCTAACATTGTTCTGTGTTTAGGTTTGGCTGCATTAATCCAATAAAAACCAGCTATGAGAAGTAATCAATGTTGGCTCGCTTACTGAGGAAATGTAATCTGGTACTGATTACAAATTAAACAACATAAAGATTTAATTACATGTCATCAGAAGTGTTTTCTTTTAGACTTTTTTTCTTCTAGAACTTCTGATCTCATCGGTTTATGTGGTATCATTATATGTCTGTGTAGAACTGGTCTATTAAAAGTTCAAAAAAGGAACAAAAAAGGAAGAGGAACAACATGTACTTCTCATTTTATTACTAAGAAAAAGACAAACAAAGTGATCCTTTATATGCAAAATCTTTCAATACTTCAAGATCAGGGAGAAAAAATATCCCCCCCCCCCAAAAAAAAAAAAAAACAAAAAAAAAAAAACACACAAATGAATGCATGAATACACACGTTGTTTCACAATAACAAAGCTCACCTTTCTAAGACAAAACTCTAAACACCTTTCATTGGAGTCCACTCTCATTACAAATTTCTAACACATCTAAATACAGATTTAGGATTTAGATTCAGGATAAACTCTACTTATATTTTTTGGGAACACTAAGAAATAGAATGTGTATATTTACAAATCCATGAAAGAACACTGACCTAACCAGGACAAACACTACCGGGATGTTCTCTACATTTCTGTATCTTACTCTACAGAATGAGAAAAGGGAAGTCAGAATGTCAGTTTCTATAGAGAATATAATGCAAGGACACAGAGACAGACCTTGGGGTGTAGGAAAGTGTAATATATGTATGGATTATCCTTATTTAGAAGTGATACACACTTATTCTGTGTATAAAATGACTACACCTACCATACCAGTGAACATCCAAACAGGATGACTGGACATCCATATACGCAGGAATAAAACAGCAATGAAAGCCTGCTTTACAGTGGCGAAGATTGGAGGAAACAGAGGGAATGAAAGAAGAGAGAATAGAGA
Organism: Cranoglanis bouderius; assembly: GCA_023630585.1. Classification (NCBI taxonomy): domain Eukaryota; kingdom Metazoa; phylum Chordata; class Actinopteri; order Siluriformes; family Cranoglanididae; genus Cranoglanis; species Cranoglanis bouderius. The sequence goes on along the minus strand of CM042543.1, from coordinate 19,088,295 downwards.
TTAGAGGTAGAAAAAGAGCTACAGAAGGTAGAAGTAAAGGATCTCTGTCAAGCAGCCAAACAAATGAAATGTTGAAATATTAGTTGACTATGTCAGATGTCTGATGTAGACAAATTCCTTTGCTGAATAGAAATGGCCATGCAGAGTTGTTTTCTTTAAAAATAGACCAATATTATGTTGTATTGTATGTAATCATAATGTTTGAGGGTCACAGGGTGCCTCAAGTCTATCCCAGCAGACTTGTGGCACAAGGTGGGGCACACCCAGGACAGGGTGACAACCCACTGCAGGGCACAATTGTACACACTATGGACAATTTAGAGATGCCAATCAGCCTACAACACATGTCTTTGGACTGGGGGAGAAAACCTCCAAAGAATGGGGAGAACATACAAACTCTGCACACACAGGGCTGAGGTGGGAATCAAACCCCCAACCCTGGAGGTGCAAGGCAAACATGCTAACCACTAAGCCAACGTGTGCCCTGTTTGAGTTTATTTTTATGTTATAGAAATTCATTCATTCATTCATACATACATACATACATACATACATACATATATATCAAAGATTATATTGTGTGGCATCCTACCGTTTTTTACATTTAGAAGTAAAGCCTTTGTAAAGCAGTAAAGCATTTGCATTTCTCTGTAATTTTCTAGTTGATGCTAGTACTCATGTTGTCACTGCTGTGTCCTCAATTAATGAGTGCAGTGTGAAAAACAGGCTCAGGTCTTGAGATCAAGTTTCTGTCTGTGTGGAGTTTCACATGTTCTCCCCTGTCACTGTGAGTTTCCTCCAATTTCTCCAGTTTCCTCCTGCCTCCCAAAAACATGCCAGTAGGTGGAATAGCTATACTATAGTTCCATAAATGTAAATAGGTGTGTTAATGTGTGTCTCTAGTGTCCTGTGATGGCCTGGTATCGCATCCCAACTCTGACTGCAAGTACTCATCTCACTGCAGTAGTGGCTGGTGGTTTTTAAAATAGGGAAAGTACAGGTCTGTTATTGAGTATGTATCTGTGTATGTTCTGTTTTATCTATTTCATCTGTTTCTCTGGCCACATGTTCTCAGTCTCTCCTCATAAGAGAAGTAAATGAGTAAGTAAGAGCATCAAAAGAGTTTTCCAAAATCAAGTTGACCAAATTAGTGTCTGCCATTGTCACACTAAAAAGTAGCTAAACTGCTAACTAGCTAGCTAAATTTCACTGAAGAAGGTGTGTGACAGCTATCTAGCTATACCTATAAATAAACAAACAATTTTCAAAACAAAACATTTGTAATGCTTTTAATGGTTATAGTGGGAATTGTATTGGTTTTAATAGAAACTGTAATGATCCCAGGGGTTTCTACTGGTAATTTGTTGCCTTCTATTGGTGTCATGTCTAGTGGATACCATTAAGGACCAATAATGGTAATGGTACTGGTTTTAATGGTTAACTGATGGTTTGTAATTGTATTTATAGTGGAAACCATTAGAAGTTCTGTGACTGTTTCTATTGTTTTTTTCAGCAGGGTGTTAAGAACTAGGCTACTGACCACTACTGCAGCTCTGAGCACTGTCAGACTGTCACCAATTTGTTTAAGTTTGTGATGTCAGTCATTTTCATTACTTTTTCAGTGATTGGCAGTTGGTTATGAGGTTCAGCCCTTTTGAGAGATCTCCCAATCATCATATGGTGAAGCTATGCATCCAGGTGGGACAAGCAAAGGATGCACTGTCCAATAAACCATGAGCTATGTTTTTCTATTCAAAACCCACCTGCCCATACACCCATTGACTCCCAGAGAAGTGGTGAGCCCCAGGTGTGACCCAAAAAGCCTGTTGTCCAATGTTTATCTTTGCTCGCATTTGAATCTGTCATAGCATCTCAGTGAAGCCATGTGTCAATGGAATTCTATTAACAGTGTGTCTATGGACTTCAAAACAAATCTTCACACAGGCCTCGCTGTCCACTGAAAATAGTTTGTATTGCATGAAAGAAGAGTGTGCTATTGCAGTGAGATATTTGATATCTTGATTCACCAAAATATTGAATTTCACCAAGAGTGCTGAAAAATAGAGAGACATTTGTAAACATTTCATTGCTGCATTTTAATCAAATTGTTAAGGGAGGCTTGGATTCCCATGTAGTCATAAAGCAATTGCCTGTCGAACACAGAGTACAGATTACAGTCTGTTACTACCAAACACTGGAAGCAATGGGGAGCCAACTGGTGGAACAGGAACATAGGAGCTTCTAAGCTTACAAGAGCATCTCATAAGAGAGAGAGCAGATGAATCCCTTTCATATGAGCTTTAGCTTCAGGCTTCTGGGTTCAATACAAGTGCTGCAGTGGTTTCAACTGTGGCTGATCTCAGTAAGTCCTTTTGTATGACATAGTAACCCTTGTTAAAAAAGTATGATTCTTCTGCTGAAATTTAATTTAGATCACATTTTACTATATTTTTTTTCCAAGCCAACATGTATGCATCAGTTTTGGAAGGATTTTCTATAAGATCTTCCCCTGAAGCTAATGACGCATCCTGCAGATAAAGTGCTTATGTTATGAATTACACTTATCGCCAGTCTTGCCCTTTCACTAAATATGCCCTAATTTCTGTATGACTCAGTTTAGCGTGAATGGTGTGATATAACCCATGATACAAATGAAACGTGATACTCTCATGCATCTTTTAAAAACTTTTTTTTTTTCTTTTTTTTTTTTTTTGTAAAAGTAAAGATTTAAAGTTTGTGTAGACTAGTAATTGAATGGTAAATGGTCTGCATTTATATAGCACCTTTTAACCTTAGTGGTTCTACAAAGCATTTTACACTGTTTCTCATTCACACAGACACACCAATGGCACCACTGCTGCCATGCGAGACACTAACCTGCCATCGGGGGCAACTTGGGGTTCAGTGTCTTGCCCAAGGACACTTTGTTACGTGGAGGCATGTGGGCCAGGAATCAAACTGCCAACCCTATGATTAGTGGACAACTCGCTCTACCACCTGAGCCACAGCTGGTTATAGTGCTGCTTGTACAAAAATGTTAATGTTTTTTATGACAAAAAAACTGAACGATATGTTTTTTCAGTTTAAATTTGTTCATATCCATACACTGACATTTATTTCAGCATTTATGTGTATGGAGCCCATAATATGATCACCGTTTTATCTTTACTTTTTGGAGCATTTGTCGAATCTATTTATTTATTTAAATAATCTATATAGCACAATTTAAGCCCATTGTAAGCTGAGAGTGGAATTGTTTAACTAAAATCAGTTTGTAAATGTGAAATAAAATAATGTTTTCGGCCTAATGAGAAGTAGCATCATCAAAGACCTATTCAATCATTTTGCTATTTATTCTATCACAGCTCAGGTTTCTGTAATAGGTTCCAGGATCTAGACTTGCATTGTTATAAACACCCCCAGAGTACAGATTTCAGCACCTTCCTGCTGACAATAAGCAGTTTTCTACACAATGCTAGACTTTACTCATTATTAACTCAGGTTTTGGGTTTCTAAAGCTTACTCTACTGGTTTAGTATTACATATAGAGTTACTTCCACATGCCCAATTGTCTCTGGCTCAATAAATGGAAGATTTTTAAAAAAAAACCTATATTCGACACAATATCATATTCAACACTGACCACCAGAGACTCAGTGGGTTTAGGAGATTCAGGAGGAATTTAAGAACAACCAAAACTGAATATAAGTCTAAGAGCTGCATCTTGTTCTTTGGTTTTCTTTTAGTCACACTGCACACGAACACTTGTGTGATATTGTGCAACTTCCTCTGATTGAGAAAGTACTGCAGTTACCAAAAATGTGACTTCCAGAGTTATAAAAGATTTAGGTACTTTTTTATCCTGAAGCAGCAGAAAGACTCAAAACAATGTGTCATTGCTTGCATTTTAACCCACTGACTACCCCCAAACATGGACTAAAACGCAACCAGTGACGCATTGCTTGCGTTTTAACCCATGTTTGGGGGTAGTCAGTGTGTGGGGTGGTTGTGGGTTTGGGTTGAGGTTCATTAGCTTTGTAAGAGTTTTTCTATAATTAATCTGACATGCCACAAATGATTTGTCAGGTTTATTTAAAGAAGAAAACAGCTTTATGATGGTTTATGAAACAGAATAGAATAAGTACAAGAAAAGGGGAGACTAAAAGGGAGAAATAAAATGAAATAAAAACTAAATTCACACTGAATTGTTATAAACTAACATTCATTCAATCTGTTTGTTAGAGTGTTTCAAAAGCCTGCTGTTTCCACTCAAGTAATACAAAGTAATGCAAAACACCTCAGTGATGTCGACTTCTTGGCTGAAAGGGCCCCACGTATAGCCCATATATACATATTGCAAACATATGCTCTCAATGGTCAGCCACTCAAATCTTATTAGACCATATTAAATTGCACTTTAATCTGACAGTTTGATGAAAACTGTCTCCTTATTGTCTGACAAGATGTCACTGACACTGTCACATAACCACAGGTGTCATCAGTTGCAACTGTAGTTATGGCTTATCAAATGCATTTAACACAAGTTTGCCTATGATGTTCTTAACCATTCCTTTACTATGAATTTTCAGTGCGGTTTATCTCCTCTCCTCTCATCCTTCCTTTCCTCTACTATTTTCTCCTCTTCTCTCCCTTCATCTCTTCATTTTCTGTATTTGCTTCTTATCTTTCTCTCCTTCTTCATTTTCCAATCTTTCCTCTCCTTACCTCTTTTTTCCTTTCTGTTCCTTTCCTTATCTTTCCTTTCCTTTGCTGTTTTCCTTGTATTTCCTTTCCTTAACTTTTGTTTCCTTTCCTTTATTTTATTTTCCTTTCCCTTCCTTTCCTTAACTTTTGTTTCCTTTCCTTTATTTTATTTTCCTTTCCCTTCCTTTCCTTAACTTTTGTTTCCTTTCCTTAACTTTCCTTTCCTTTCTTTTCCTCATCTTTCCTTTCCTTCTCTCCTCTCCTCTTTATTCCACTCAATGTATTCCAGCTGTTTAAGTTGTATTCCTCAGAAGAGTGTAAAATTCTAGCAGTGAGGAGGGTTTTTTGGCCTTGGACTCTTGCTTATATCATATCCAAACTTTTCTCCAGTGTTCCTCCTCCCACCGCTTTCCCCCATTCCTGATTCTCTGGATATTTATATTTGTTTACTTTGTGGTAAAGAGAAAGAAAGAAAGGTAGAAGCAAAGTGTGTGCGTGTGTGCGTGCGTGTGACATTGAAAGGGCATAAGTCTGTGGGGAAGTTCTGAATTTATTTCTAGAGCAAAACCTATAAGGGTTCCTTTGAGGTCACGGGGTTCATACTGCAAGTTGCAGAAGTGAGTGTATGTTTAACTCAATTCAAAATCTGGTTACAACTCATATTTCATTTAATTATCTCAGATTTTATTTTATTTTCCCCCATAGGTTTTGAAGTCAAAGTGACCAGAAACTCAAGAGTAAATACACACAGACGTTTCTAGTTTGATACAGTAAGCAGATTATTATTAATGTAATTATTTAAATGAAGTTAACAACAAAGGCTGCATTGAATGATTTGAACGATGAGTAAACAATATCACTAAGACAGATTTGTTTATGAGATTAGTTGATGATCTAGAAACTGGCAGATTTCCAGCTTGTGTAAGCAGATGTGGCAACAAGTCATACATGCGTCATCTGATGTACAAGCTACAGCATGTACTTGCACTTTTATGCTTTTTCACATGATCAGAATCAATCAATCTTTCTGGTTTTGTTTGAACTGTATATAACATTAAAACCACTGGATTAATAATGTGTAGGTCCCCCTTGTGTTGCCAAAACAGCTCTGACCCGTCGAGGCATGGACTCCACAAGACCTCTGAAGGTGTGCTGTGGTATCTGGCACCAAGATGTTAGCAGCAGATCCTTATAGTCTTGTAAGTTGTGAGGTGGGGCCTCCATGGATCAGACTTGTTTGTTCAGCACATCCCATAGATGCTCGATCGGATTGAGATCTGGGAATTTGGAGGCCAAGTCAACACCTTCAGCACTTTGTCATGTTCGTCAAAGCATTTTTCCTGCTTCCAACACATCAACTTGGAGAACTGACAGTTCACTTGCTGCCTAGTATAGGTGGCATTGTAATGAGATAATCAATGTTATTCACTTCACCTGTGTATAAAATACTAAATAGAAATACTTTTGAAATAAAGGGTAAGTTTAGGCATAATATTATCATAGCTAATACACAAGTCAGTGGAAATACCTCTTTGTGTGTGGGGAAGTGCGGACATTTGGACAGTTCCCCATGAAGAAAACATTTTTTAAACAAAACCTGCAGCGTTTGTTTAAAAAAACAAAACAAAACAAAAAAACCCCCAGCGAGGTTTAGGGTTGGGGCTACATTTAGCTGTAGCAATATCATTATAATCAGCTTCATTAATAATTATGTCAGTGGAAGGTCCTCACAAGGATAATAAGACAAACTTGTGTGTGTTGCTTATGTCTCACATGACCATCTAAACAATATCTGTTGAAGGGAAGTGCAGAAGTGTCGCATGACACTGTTAGAATTGCTGAGTATGTCGCCCTGTAGCATTCACATGAACAACTATATACACATACACACACTGGTTGTTGAGAGTGTGTTGAAACCAAGTTCCTGACCCTTGAGTTTGGATATTGCAAGGGAGTTGGTGATGACAGTGTGTGCTCTGTAAGGTCAAAGGTTAGGCTAGGGAGGGGTCAGTCAGATGCAGGGTGCTGATGGATAGCCTACAAGCTTGGGTGTGTGTGTGTGTGTTGTTTGGACCTAGTCTCCTATCTCCTTTTTCATTTTCTCTCTCTGTCCTAAACAGGAACCTGTTCTGCATCATGAGTAGCCAAGCACAGTGATAAATATCTGTTATATGACACACTGATAAACACTGTTTACTTTTTATTTGCTCCCTCACAAACACACACACACACACACACACACACACACACACACACACACACACACACACACACACACACACACACACACACACACGTGGTGTCACAGTCCTACTGCTGAGCCTGTTGTGTGACTGACAAGTGTATAACTGAACACGTTTTACATGTTCAGCATGATTATTTTGTACTGTCTGAGAAAATGATCCACATAGACAGGCATAGAAACAGGGTGAATAAAAGATGCCATAACCTCATTTACAGCAATGTAGGCAATAGATAAGGAATAAAGTAATAAAGAGTAATAAACTACCTACCACCAAAGAGAGAGAGAGAGAGAGAGAGAGAGAGAGAGAGAGATAAAGAATGAGACACAGGGTATGAATCATAGGATCAAATTTTAATTACAGTATGTAGCATTAAATATGTTATATCTTTAGAGTCATAAGATATATAAGACAGATTTTCCTCTTTCCATTTAATTTCTAGTTGATTCTATCTTGCAGCACTATTTCAGAAACAAATCATGATGAATGCCAGTACATGCTGCTGCCTCCCACTTTCCTCTTAAACAAGTCTTGAATCTTACAGAGCTATGACAAAGAGTAAGTCAAGCTCTCTCTTTTAATACTAAGGAAAGGATTTCCTTAGGTTTTACACACTGGCTGAGTCAGCATATACTGTATGATGGGCTATGGGATTTCTAGTGAGAAGGCTACAGTAGACCAATGTGTTGGTTTATTGATGGAAAGAAGCATACACTGCCAACGGCTGTGTACTGCATCCTTATGTTCATGTTTGTTGATGCACTTTACCACCAAGCAACTTTTTTTTTTTTTTTTTTGCAAATGAATAACCAGATTAACACACAATAAGCTAGACTAGTCCAATTCCAACACAGACATAATCGCACGGACATGCTTTTGCCCTCTAGGTTTAAGAATTAATCTACTTCAGTCTCAGATACTGTTAATACTCTCAATATGAGAACTGCCTATACTGATATACAAATATTTAAGTGTTGTGATAGTTAGGATAGAGCATAAAGATGCCATTGTTTTAAGGCCTGGTTTATCAGTTGTTCTGGCATATAAATGGAGTAGTTTGTGTTATATGGGTCGGTGGCAGTTACATAAGATTGATGGATGGCCAATCGGTAGATAGCATATCAGGATGTGCTGAGTGCAGAGGGATTGCTGGAGAGAGGTGTGGATATGTGCCAGGTTTTAGGGCTATTGTAATAGAGTAAAGATGATAAGGAGGTCAGGTAGTGATAACTAACCTCAAATACAGGCCAAATGGTTTGGATAGATTATCTGTGTGAATTAGACAGGAATTGAAAGCAGGTTTGAAGCGGGTTTATATATGCTTTCAGGGATCTGCACTGGACTATAAATAAAATGTTCAGTGTGTTGATACAGTGGGTTGAAAGCCAGTTTTTTCCCTATTAAACCCATGGCTCAAATTGAGCATGTGCGTTTTATTAGTTTTACAGTTTTTCAGTTGATGGAGTCTGCTCTTCTGTTCACATTGTGGAATGCTCGCACTGGTCTCTTCAGTACTAATGTGTCAGTAATGTGTCTTTTCTCCAGGACAGGACAGGTGTCCACACTGGAGGTGCCAGGACAGCCCCAGGCCTGGCTCCACTGCCATCCCACTCAGGGTCAGAGGTTAATGGAGGCGAGCTGAGCCTCCCTCCCCGTGGATCTCAGTGGATTTGGTAAACAGTGGTGCCGTGCCGTCACAGCAGATTAATAATGAGACAGGAGCACTGCACAGGGGGCTAATGGCCTCTTAGCCAGCCATGAAACTACTTTCCACCACAGAGAGAGACAGCAAGATAGAGACAGAAGGATAGAGACATGGGGTATGACTCATAGGTTCACATTCTAATTGCAGTACATAACATTAGATGCGTCAGAAATAACATTCGAGTCATAAAGTAAACAAGAACGATTTTTCCGTTTAATTTCTAATTGACTCTACCTTGCAGCGCTTTTTCAGAAACAAATTATGGTAAATGCCAGTATATGCTGTTGCCTCCTAATCTCTTCTGTCTGACATCTAGCTCTCTTGAAACTGCTCATAGATGCAAGGCGTCGTCTTAAGGAAGCTATTGCGTGCCACTCAAAACCTTGGCTACTTCAGAACTTTCCATGATGTCTCTAGGTCCAAGCAGAGCGAAACTCTACAAATGACACTTCATTTATGTATGAGAAAGGTACATACACATAATCTCCTGTGATAGATACTTTAAACATTCAGAACATTCAGGCTTTACAGTAAGGCTTTACAGGCCCGGTCTCACCCATTCAACTGTAATATACACACACACATACTCACACACAGAGGGAGCTGTCAGTTGGCCAGCAGGGGGTCAAACTTTCTGCTTTCTTCTATTTCTTTTACTAGCCTTCATTGTACAGAGTGCACAATAGGAATGAGACTTTGATCTTTAGGGGGCCCAACAGAAACACCCCCATCTGAAGCTCTCTCTTTCTAAGCCTTGACCTTCCTCCCCACCATTCTCACCCAAAGGGCAGTGGTGGAAATTAGGAAATTAAGAAGGCGGGGTGGTGTTCGTTATATAACTGTCATTTTAAGATTCCCAATGGGACCCCTGTTTCTTATTTATTACATCACATATTCTCATCATTTTATTTTCCTCTTACTCCCTTACACTAGGACAGGGAGGACAGGGTGTTTAGAAGTTCTTGGGGGACAAGAGAGAAGTGACAGGTAGGAGTACTGTATAAGCTTAATATTTTGGCCCAGAAGACATCTCAGCACCATTTCCATTATATACAGTACAGTCCCAAGGCCGCATCTCTGATTGGGATTCCCAGGCAATAGTTTGGCTCTCACCACTGTATTCAGCTCCCCTCTCCATCTTTTTTTCTCCTTCCCCCTCTCTCTTTAGATTTTTTAGGCTTCCAGCTGCCCTCACTTTCTCGTCCAATAGGCCAACGCTCCAGTGAGCCTCTATAGAGGCCATGCCAAATCTGCATTGTCTCTCCTACTTGGCTCTCTGCCAATACCTCGCCTGGTTTTCGAAAACTCGTCCAACTCAAACTCCCAACCTTTTCTGCTCTCCTTTCTTTTCTTTCCTTCTTTTTATCTTCTCTTTTCATTTGGGCTCCTTTCTCTCCCTGGCTTTGCTTTTCTTTCCTCCCTACACCATGGAACTGGTGAATATTTATTGATGCTGCTGTAGAATGCCATTGTCTGAATGAATGGATGGAGTACAGGAGAGGAGGGACTGACAGAATGCTGCTCTCACTCAATGAACAATATGTTTCCCTTGATTAACAGAGAATACACACACACACACACACACACACACACACACACACACACACACACACACACACACACACAAAGAATTAGTTACTAATTCAGGTTGCTAGTCTATGCTTGTCACAGTCTACCCCTCCCCCTTTCTTTTAGCCTCTTTCTTGTTCTCTCTCTCTCTCCCTCGCTTTTTCTCGAGCGTGTTGTAATGTATGCACATGGCCCATGGCCGTTCATGGCAGCTCTGTGGAGTGCACTGAGAGCAAATGGATTTGTCCTCCTGTGAACATCCCTGTTCACCCCTTTGCAACACAATGGTTTGATCCCCTCAGGCCTCTCAAGTTAAGTCAGTCACACCATCCTCCCACAATCAGGGGGAAGGATAGCAGTGCCCTCCATGACATCCCCTTCACACCTGAAGTAAACATAGGTGACACATGACAAATGGGCCTTCAGTATCAGGTGTTGTAAGGGAGGGGAATTTATAAGGTAACAGACAAAGACAAGCAGACAAAAAAAAGCCCATATCTACTATTACAGCTCAGGAGACTCCCCCCCACCCCATTACTGAGCACTCAACTTCAGTCTAACCACAAGAACAAACATGCTCCAGCCCCAAATCCCTCCCCTTGTATCCATGGAGCTGGACTGGTGAACTCATGCTCTATCCTGTTTTCATGAGCACAGTTCATCAGGACGACCTGCACTGATTGAAGCCAGACGGCAGGACACAGCACAAGGCCCTCTCTCATGGCGCCTGACTCTTTGTCCCTTTCCTCCCTCTCCCTTATGAAGCCTGGCTGGAGACCCTCACTGAGCAGGAAGATGAGGGTTAGCTGCACAGCCAGGTCAAAATAGACATTCAGTTGTGTGTGTCATCCACTCTTTGCTGGTGGTCGTGTTTTTGGCGCGGCTAGTTGTAGTCACTGGAGAGGAGGTTATATGACTGAAAATATCTTCTTCAAGTGCCTCTGAATGACCTTCATGGCCATTGTGTCATCTGTGGACGTTTTGCACTCAGGTTTGGTCTGTTTACAGAAACTCTGGGGCTTTAAAGAGGTCAAAGGTTCTCACACCCACTCTGCCCTCTGAGTTTAAAAACTCCATTAATTATGGTGCAGTGTGTTTCCTGTCTGCCAACAGCTGGGTGACCAGTCAGCTTTGGCCTCCTCATCATGGATAATGTTGTCATCCACATGGGGCAGAGATCAATAGACTCAACTGTTTTAAACATGCTGATTTAAAGTAAAGTCTACCTCTTTTTCTTCTCTGTTTACTCAGTCATCTAGATTCAAACCAGCTTCATTCTCTTGCTTTGTGTCAGTGTCTCTGTATGTGGCTTAGATGCTTAACTTTGCCAAAAGACATGTCCCTAGTGTAGAGCAGCACAGCCTGCCCATTGGAGGCACAAAGTGGAACTGTCTCACTCAATCACCAAGATTTACTTTGCAATAGTCCCTCTGTTTTTAAGAGCAGTCAAGTCCAGTTTTGTTACTTAGTGAAGAAGATGATGGTAGGACTAGCAAGGGAGCACAAAAGCAGCAAGTCCCAAGACCAAACATCACCTAACCCCACCCTGGAGAGCTCTCAAAGGAGATGAAACTAGAAACCCACACTGCAGCTGACACTGTAGAACACACACACACCCACACACCCACACACACACACACACTCCAGAGAACTGTAGTGTGCTCCACTCTACCCCAATAAATAGATTTGCATATACTAAATTTTTATTTCTCTCTATATGTCTGTGTATTTAAGATAACATGCCCAGCAATCTTTCATGTCATTACAGGAGGTCACCAGAACTAAGGTCCTTTCTAGGTTTCACACATGACACATGACAAAGCACCTTTTCAGTTTCACATTTTTGGCCAATCAAGAGGTTAACCTCTCTGCTCATTCTCACTGTGTGTCAAAATCTGGTCATTAGGTGTGGTCTATGGAGTGGGCTGTGCTGGTGATTGTGGCTTTTCTGGTCAGTTGTCTGAAGTAAGTGAACGACGAGTTGTCAGAGAAGATTGGCCAGGGCCCAATGGGCACAGTGAGAGGTTGACGAGGGTCAGATGGGCCAGGGGCAAGGTTAATAACTGACCCAATACTGAAGTTTGCTTTCCTGTGAATGGCTGGTCTTTAATGTGTGCCACTCATTACTGTGCCTCCTGCTGTTCTGGCACAGAGATCCGGTGTGTGTGTGTCTGTGTGGCTCTTTGTGGGTTTTAGTGATGCTCACTGAATAGCCCATTCTGTGACGATGAGGGGGAACACAACAGCAAATCAAATAATGATTGACCTGATTATATCAAAGGGCCACTTGAGTTTGGGTTAAACTGGGACACATAGCCCCCTTTGTCTCATGCTGTCAAATCGTCTTTCATTGGGACTGATGCCTGATGTAGATCATTCAGCAACAAGAAATGTGTTAAATCAACAAACGGGCATTCAGTACTTTCTTTTCAATGTTATGTTATTACTGCAGTGTGCTTTTTTTGGGATGTTCTTTTATGATTATGATCCCACAAGAACTTATTTTCTATGCATACTAGGTGCCAGGCTTCTTGGAATTTGCTGTAGATTAGTTATATCTCAAAAGCCTTGAGATGAAGTTGTGGGATCTTGTGTGTATTCTGTGGCCAGTTTAGAGTTCAGAAGTTTTTTGCAAGCTATGACATTATTATAGTATGTTATCGCCCATGTAAGCTCATAAACACAGATTTTTTTTTTTTTTTTTTTTTTTTTTTTTTACGGTGTATTGATCACCGTCTAGTGTATTTGTTACAATACATGGAGGGAGGCAGGATGCATGCGCAGGGGAAAAGTCAGTTTATTACGAACACAGGATTCAAAAGTAATGGAACACACAAAACAAAGGAAATCAACAGTAATCCACAACAAAGGCAAGCAATAATCCAAAAGAGATAATCCACAAGGCAGTAATTCCACAAAAGTACAGAACATGGGAACAAAACAAAAACCGAACTGAAGCAAACGCACGAAACTAGGCTATGGTACTGGAACTATGAGCTGAGAGCTATGAGCTGAGAGCTATGAGCTATAAGCTATGAGCTATAAGCTATGAGCTATAAGCTATGAGCTATAAGCTATGAACTAAGGGCGAGAGAAAGCGAGACGGTAGCAGGCGTATAGCACATGCTAGGACGAACTCTAATACTCCACATTGAGGCGGAAATGGGAAGAGGTTTAAATAACCAGAATAATCAAACACAAACAAGACACACCTGAAACTCATAATAACACATAAAATGGTAAACTAATGAACATACGAGGGCGGGGACATGTCATGGACAGAGAACCAATAAACATTCAGAGGCGGAGACATGACGTAAACCAAAACACAAGCACATGGCAATGAAAACAAACGTGAGTCTATGAATGCGGAGGTAAACTGCCGGCTGTCCTCAACGGCGGTGCAGAGAATGGAATGCGGAAGTGAGTCGCGTCATGAGCGACTCCGATTGTGAGGGGATCTCTAACAGTATTGATGCTACTCTTGATAGATATAATGAGTGAATGTAATATATACAGTATATATATATATATATATATATATATATATATATATATATATATATATATATATATATATATATATATATATATATATATATATATATATATATTCCAGCAGGACAATGATCCAAAACATACATCAAAATCAACACAAAAATGGTTTACTGATCACAAAATCAAGGTCCTGCCATGGCCATCCCAGACCCCTGACTTGAAACCCATAGAAAACCTGTGGGCTGAACTGAAAAAGAGAGTCCACCAGCGTCAACCTCGAAATCTGAAGTATCTGGAGAGATTCTGTATGGAGGAATGGTCTCAAATCCCTTGCCATGTATTCTCCAACCTCATCAGGCATTATAGGAGAAGACTCAGAGCTGTTATCTTGGCAAAGGGAGGTAGCACAAAGTATTGACTAAAAGGGTGCCAATAATTGTTGCACAGCTATATTTAACAAAGATATATATTTTTTTGATAAACCTGTGTTTTGTTTGCAATTGTTTGATATCCATGAGAGTGGAGTAGTTTTGTGATTTTTTTTTAACAAAAGATCAAAAGGTTAAACAATAAAGACAATTTTCACAGACTTCTTTGCTCATATTTACCAAGGGTGCCAATATTAGTGGAGGGCAGAGTATATATATTTTGTTATAATGGCATATGACTTTTTTTTTTTACAATCCATACATGGAGAGCATGAGATATAAAACACAACTCTATTGTGTTGTTTAATTACTTATTATATTAGATAATAGCAATGACAATGTGTTGAATAGTGTAGTAAACACGACTGATTGTGCTTGTTGGTCATATTTTTTAAAGGGAGCAATTTGGATTTTTTTTTCAGATTTTCTCCACTGAAAAAGACATCTGAGAGACAAGCACAGCCTATAAATATCTTACCCTGAAGCAGTGGTTTCAAAACCAGTCCTCAGATTGTCGAGAAAGTTCACATTGTCCACATCTCCCAGCCCTCATTACACCTGTACCAGCTACTCAGTTTTCTTGATTAATACATTTACATGGTGCTGGTAGATGGGATACAGAAAAATGTGGACTTTCTGGGGGTCCCCAAGCAGTGGTGTAATGTAGCAAAGTAATAATACTTCGTTACAGTACTTAAGTATTTTTTGGGAGAATATGTACTTCACTTGAGTTTTTATATTTCTGTCAACTTTCACTTTTACTCCATTACATTTCCTAAATAAAATGTATACTTTTACTCTGATACATTTCCCCTAAGCATCTTAGTTACTACAAAATATAATCGGAAGAACACAGACCGGAAACAAGCAGATTTGACGAATCAGTGGTCCGGTGCTTGCAAGTTAGATCACTGGTTAAATCCCATTACGCAAGTGCAAACAAGTGCTCTCAAAGCCGTGGTTAAGTTTCAATTTCTACCCAAGTCTAGGAGTTCCACTCGGCAATAATGACAAAGTTAGTTATTAGCCGACAGCCCAACTCTCCCAGAAGTTCCAGGAGTCTCCCACATTTTAATAGCGGCTCCCTGACACCTGCATTTTAATAGCTTCTCCCTGACGTCCACAAATTATATACAATATCCTGGAAATCGATTTTTTTTTTGGTTGTTTTTGTTGCTTTGGTGAGTTCTTTACTCTGAATGCTTTGCAATTTGGCAAATTGAATGACATGAATGACAAAGCTGCAAGAGACTGAGCTCTTTGTTTCTTTCAAGAGCGTTAGCTTGAAGACTTTGTTTTGTAGGCTCCATTTTTAAGGTGGTGCTTAAAAAGAATAAACTTTTTGTATTAACATTTACTTGTATTTTTACTTTCAATACTTAAGTACATTTAATATCAGATACTTTAAGACTTTTACTCAAGTAATATTTTAAAAGGTGACCTTAACTTCTACCGAAGTCATTTTCTGGTAAGATATCTGTACTTTTACTCAAGTGTGGCTTTCAGGTACTTCATCCACCACTGTCCCCAAGGATACTAAAGAGCACAGACAGTATTAAGCTGGAATACTGACTCAAGAGTACAGCCAATGTGATTCAAAAACCACCAGTAAGCTGTTTGACTGCATTTCTTTAAAAAAAAAAAAATTCTTCTGTCATTCTAGAATAAACCACATTTGTGCCTGTAAAATGCAGAACATTGTGAAATATCCATATAAAATTGTGAAATAATAAATATCTCTTATAGACTAAGCCTTTAAACATTAACTAGCTTTTACTATGTGTCTGCTGTAGCTTACTAGTTTACTATATTTGCTAGATAGCTAGCTACAGAATTATAAACTAGCAAACATACAGCCGTGGCCAAAAGTTTTGAGAATGACACAAATATTAATTTTTACAAAGTCTGCTGCCTCACTTTTTATGATGGCAATTTGCATATACTCCAGAATGTTATGAAGAGTGATCAGATGAATTGCAATTAATTTCAAAGTCCCTCTTTGCCATGAAAATGAACTTAATCCCAAAAAAACATGTCCACTGCATTTCAGCCCTTCCACAAAAGGACCAGCTGACATCATGTCAGTGATTCTCTCGTTAACACAGGTGAGAATGTTAACGAGGACAAGGCTGGAAATCACTCTGTCATGCTGATTGAGTTAGAATAACGGACTGGAAGCTTTAAAAGGAGGGTGGTGCTTGAAATTATTGTTCTTCCTCTGTTAACTATGGTTACCTGCAAGGAAACACGTGCAGCCATCATTGCTTTACACAAAAAGGGATTCACAGGCAAGGATATTGCTGCTAGTAAGATTGCACCTAAATCAACCATTTATCGGATCATCAAGACCTTCAAGGAGAGAGGTTCAACTGTTGTGAAGAAGGCTTCAGGGCGCCCAAGAAAGTCCAGCAAGCGCCAGGACCGTCTCCTAAAGTTGATTCAGCTGTGGGATCAGGGCACCACCAGTGCAGAGCTTGCTCAGGAATGGCAGCAGGCAGGTGTGAGTGCGTCTGCACGCACAGTAAGGCGAAGACTTTTGGAGGATGGCCTGGTGTCAAGAAGGGCAGCAAAGAAGCCGCTTCTCTCCAGGAAAAACATCAGGGACAGACAGCTATTCTGCAAAAAGTACAGGGATTGGACTGCTGAGGATGTCATTTTCTCTGATGAATCCCCTTTCCGATTGTTTGGAGCATCTGGAAAAAAGCTTGTCTGGAGAAGAAAAGGTGAGCGCTACCATCAGTCCTGTGTCATGCCAACAGTAAAGCATCCTGAGACCACTCATGTGTGGGGTTGCTTCTGAGCCAAGGGAGTGGGCTCACTCACAATTTTGCCTAAGAACACAGCCATGAATAAAGAATGGTACAAAAACATCCTCAGAGAGCAACTTCTCCCAACCATCCAAGAACAGTTTGGTGACGAACAATGCCTTTTCCAGCATGATGGGGCACCTTGCCACAAGGCAAAAGTGATAACGAAGTGGCTCTGGGAACAAAACATCGACATTTTGGGTCCATGGCCAGGAAACTCCCCAGACCTTAATCCCATTGAGAATTTGTGGTCAATCCTCAAGAGGTGGGTGGACAAACAAAAACCCACAAACTCTGACAAACTCCAAGCATTGATTATGCAAGAATGGGCTGCCATCATTCAGGATGTGGCCCAGAAGTTGATTGACAGCATGCCATGGTGAATTGCAGAAGTCTTGAAAAAGAAGAGTCAACACTGCAAATATTGACTCTTTGCATAAACTTCATGTAATTGTCAGTAAAAGCCATTGACACTTATGAAATGCTTGTGATTATACTTCAGTAACAGTTAGTAACATCTGACAAAAAGATCTAAAAACACTGAAGCAGTAGACTTTGTGAAAATTAATATTTGTGTCATTCTCAAAACTTTTGGCCACGGCTGTACTACTCACCAAGACACAGTGTGAATAAGATTAAACTCAGGCCCAATTTTCCACTGATTCCAGCATGTGGACAATTACAGCACTTGGAAACAAAAACAAGACCAAAACTCACCTGGCAGCATAGCAGGGCACAAGCTGAACTATTGAAACAAATGAGTAACACAAAAAGAAAATTTGTCGCTCTGAAATGTCAAGCAAACTGCAGAGGGACCTGTGTGTGTGTGTGTGTGTGTGTGTGTGTGTGTGTGTGTGTGTGTGTGTGTGTGTGTGTGTGTGTGTGTTTTACTGACACATCTCTCTGATATTGAGTTAGACTGTGTCAGAGAAGAAAGACCACAATCTGTTGTCACTGTGAGTCCAGGCTCCAAACTAAAGCTGGTTCTTGTTTCTGGAATATTATTACAGCTGCTCCAGCCGCGAGCACCACGGATGCTCAACCCTCTTCCTCCCTGAGATGGACACCTCCAGCGTCCGCCCACTAGGGTTGTCACCTTTAACCCTGAGGTCAGTTGCTCAGAGGTCTTTGTTAGTACTATTCTGTTTATGGATCCTCTGTCTCTGAGTCCTCAGCCGCTGCTGTCGGTATCAGTGATCTGCTGGAGATGAACTGATTAGCAGGCCCGTTTTTTCTTCTATATGACTCAAAGAGCAGGACTCAGGCCCTGGCCAGAGGGTCAGACATCTGACAGCAATGAAGCCATCAAGAGATGTAATCAGGTTATATGATCTCATGTGTGAATGAAAACATGAGCATGCCTTCATTTTGTTTGTGTGTGTGTGTGTGTGTGTGTGTATAATTACAGGCTGCAGGTAATGTACACCCTCAGCCGCTCCCAATAGAAAGCCTATGTGTTTGGGCCTTGTTAATTAAAAAGAGGAGTTTAGGAGGGATTGGCCATTAACAATAGCATATAGCAGAACTGATAATCAATGTCTCACGATCTTGGACTGAAACCATTTCCTTTAGGACAATATCATTTTACACAAACATCACAACCAATTTAACCTACATACAAATAATAAGAACATATTTTAGGAAGCATTTTTAAAACCTAATCTAACTCCACTACATCTGTAGCATATGTGCATTCACACACGCACAAGAATTTCAATACGTTTCCCTGTACTGAGCAGAAATCTACTCAGAAACTTAGGGCATTCGTTTAATCCTGTTCATCAATGTTTACACCCTAACAACGGTGTTTTATGTAGCTTCCAATGCAGGAGCAATAGAGGAAATGCTACTTCCAGTTACTTACACGTTTGTGAAGATTTTGTGGTAGATTTCAAGGCATTCCAGTGTTTACTTTAAGCTACAGTACTGTGCAAAATAATTAAATTAAATGGTTCTACATTAAAAACAAATACTGTGAAGAGCAGTAAACAGTAGTTTTATTGAGCATCTTGCAGAACCAGCCACAGTTTTTCTGGAGACTTTGACTTTCGCATTTGCTTCTTATTTTTGCAGCAAAACCCAGCAGCCTTCATTGTGTTTTTTGTCTGAAAAGTGTCTCTTACGTAACATGCTGCTTTCTTTAATGACATACAAACAGTTTTCTGTAACATTTAATTTTGTGCTAGAAAACTAATGTTTGGGAATCTAAAATGTTTTTTGTACTGACTTGATAATGTAGGTCATAAAACAAAAAATCTATAACAAAGTTTGTACTAAAAACAGTCTAAAACTGCACAGTACTGTACATTGACAACATTAGAAACATATTGTTCCCTGTACATAAAGTCTCTGAAAATATAAATATTACAAGTGTTTAATTTACAAATAGCTTTGACAAAAATATCTTTTTGTCTTTTGCAAAAAAAACTGAGTTTTGAGTAAACAGATCTTCTGTTAATTTCTTGGTAAGAGGAAATGAACCAAAATTCCTGTGCACAGGAATCACACATGCAACAGATCCATTACATAAACATTAGGTTGAACAATGATGGAGTATTTCTTTAATACTGAAATACTGAAATCAGCTCCTGGATTAAAGTCCATCCTAAATTAAATCTGATGTCACAAAACTGAAACATAATATTACTTTCACTAAATCTTACCTGGCCAACTTGAACAACATCATTGAGCCATTGACATGAACACGCTATGTGATGTCGAACGGCATTAAAGTTATTTTCTTGACTGCATTCATGCATAGCAGAATAAACCTGCAATGGAAAGAGCTTTTTAATCAGATAAAGTTGCATTCTGGAGCCATGAGGAGTCAACGAAGAAGTCTGCAGCCGGCAAAACATTTCTACTTGGAAGACATGACTTTAGGAGATTTTTGTCTGATATCTAGAGTGTTACAAGCTGGTGTTTTTTCCTTCTTCTCTCTCTTTCTCAGGTCAGGGGCTGAGGTGAAGATGCTCATAGTGTTCCAGTGTTGCATCTGTCTTCATTTTATTAACTGTCTGGAACATCCTTAACCCCTGGACCACAGCCACCCAGCAATCCTTTATACACACACACACATACACACACACAGACACACACACACACACATACAATTGTCTTACTGTCCTTGTAAGGATGTTCCATTGACATAATTATTAATGCAGCTAATTAATATTATGTCTACTTGCCAACAATTAACAGGAAACATTTAGCCTCTTTTATTATTTTTTTTAAAAAACAAACAAACACACACACACACAATCAAGCATCAAAATGTAGAATTATATTTTTGTGATCAAAAGTGGTGTAATATTTCATGAGAATTTTTATAGTAATGCATGATTTAAAAAAAAAAAAATTATATATATATATTAGATTTGGTTGTTTTGTTGGCCTTTGAGATCTGGACTGGTTTGAATTTGAATTTGGACTGGTTGAATACGTAGGTTGAGAATATTGAATGTAGTATGATGAGGATATAAGAAATTCATATTTAGAGACAGATGTAAAATAAGAGCTGTAGGACTAGGTCAGAGACACGTTTAAGAGAAGAAGAAGAAGAAGAAAAAGAAGGAGAAGAGTGTGTGTGTGTGTGTGTATGTGAGAGAGAGAGAGAGAGAGAGAGAGAGAGAGAGAGAGAGTGCTCTGATCAGTGGTTTGGCTGAACTCACCATGAACCATGACAAATTTATTTTCTCCAGAGTCTTTCTCTCTCCTGGAGAGAGCCAGATTTACATGTCTCTCTCTCTCTCTCTCTCTCTCTCTCTCTCTCTCTCTCTCTCTCTCTCTATCTATCTATCTGGTGGGGCTGGCATAGACATGAAGGATGCAGACAGGAACTCTGATATTGGAGGAGGTTGGGAGGTTGTTTTTGCGGCCCACTGTTGAACTATGTGTCCACAGTATAGTCCACATATATCTTTAGTAAGAACTCTCCTGCAGCTTAGGACTTGCTTCATGCTCTAAAACCAGTCCATCAGTTTCAACCTGATTAACTGCAGTCTAGTGTGCAGGCTTGGGTCACGAATTATCTCAACGCATTCAGTCATAAGTATCACCTTATAGTAGAGTATGTCTGAGGCAAAGACTGGAGCAATGATGTATGTGTGGTTAGCAGGGGGTTGAGAGAGAGAGAGAGAGAGAGAGAGAGAGAGAGAGAGAGATGTGTGCTGTAGTGTCTGAGTGATGGATGTTAGTGGATGGATGCTGAGAGAGCCACCACACCACATTCATAAATATGTTGAGTAGGTTGAATAAATTTGCCGGCACATGATACTGCTAGGTAAAGGGGAATGTGTGCATGCTTTTGTGTGGATGTTTGTATGCGTCTAAGTTTAAACTCTATGTGAACTCAGTGCTGAGTGAGTTTATAGTGTGTGTGTGTGTGTGTGTGTATGTGTGTGTGTGTGTCAGAGAGAGAGAGAGAGAGAGAGAGAGAGAGTTACATCTACGTCCACATTAATCTGGCTAGATCTGAAAACAGCATTTTCATTTTAAAACGCTCTCTGTCTACACTGGCGTTTAAAAAACGTTTTCCAAAAATTGCTATTACACCTCTATATTGCGCATGCGTAAAAACGTAAGAAGCTTTGGCTTGCGTCATTTCCATCAGGTATTTATTTAAAAATGCAATCTGAAGGTTGTACAAACGTGACATTATTCTTTAACAAAGCTATCAAACTGGATTGCAGGCACAACAACTGCAGTACAACATCGTCCACCATCTTGTTTGTTTTGAGTTGAATGGGTCACGTGACTGTGTCACATGACTAAAAATATGTTATACGTTTTTGAATATCTCTGTTTTCTCAGTTCACACTACAACACGAAAACAGCATTTTCAAATTTATCCACTTGGGAGAGTGTTCTCGAAAAGCTCTGTTTTCGCTGCACAAAAGCGTCGTCTCAGCATGGACAAAAGGCTAAAAAGTAGAGAAAAACATGCAAATTTTCGAATTTATCCGGATTACTATAGACGCAGCCTTAGACTTTAGTAATTGTGTACATGTGAATGCTTGCCACATGCAGTATGTTTCCTACATCTATTTAAAATAGATATTTCAAATACATAAAAACTTGTGTCTGTATTTTTGTGGTGACATAAAGAAATTCTCCTAGCACTGAAGACTTATCACTAGGACAGCTGACTCATTTCTATCACTCTTGTCCTTCTTGCAAAACAATGACTGCTGCTGGAAATTTAATAAGTCAGTCCGTACAGGATTTCGCAGAGTTTTTTTGTGATTGTTGCGGCCAAAAAAGCTTGGGCTTGTTGCTGCGGCCTTTTTTTTTGCGGAAAACTGTGAAATTGCAATTGCATGAAATTGTTTTGCTCGGTCTTTCGCAGTGATGTTTGTTGGTAAATGAGACCTTTTAGCTGTACTCATATTCGACGCACGTGAACCGAAGAGGGATTTGGCTGAATGTGTGTTGTGATAACATCACATGACGCGTCTTGGCCCAAATCTGCGGTAATCTTGAAAACTTGCAAGCTCCTCCTAATATTGTGGTCGCAAAATCACAAAGTCCTGGAGGGACTGATAAGTACTTAAAATATTTCAAAATACGACTGGTAACATTGTTTATAATTCATCATACTGTTTGCTAGTTAGTACGTTGGATGATAGCTAGCCAGAAATTTAACATACAAACATGCCTATGCATCTCTCTCTCACTCTCTCTCTCTCTGAGATTAAAAAAAACAACACAAAAACTTGTGTTCTAAGTCCACTGATCTCAACTCAGAAACAACAAATTCTTCTTTATGATTTTGACAACAGTATTTTGACATTCAGTTTATCATGCATATATGCATTATCATTTATACACTCTCTCTCTCTGTTACTTTCACCTACACCCACACAGACCACACACACAAAGAGAGAGCGAGAGAGAGCGAGAGAGCGAGAGAGAGAGGTACACCTACACTCCTTGGGGCAGTGGAGCATTTGAAAGAAGCTGTGGTTTATCAAAAAGTTCAGATTGCTCCACCAAGCTGAGCAGAAATGGGAGGATCTTCTTACGGAACTAAGAGATGTTCAGGCCTCCTGCAGTACAGCCACAGGGCCGGAAAGCTTGGAAAGCTTCAGCAAAATCATTAATTACTTTAATTACTGGCTTAGCCTCATGACTTTCTCATTCAGCCCTGTGAAAAAGGAAGGCAGGGATCCACAGGCACACCCACGCACAAACCCTTAGGTGCACAGGTATGCAGAGGTAGAGACAGGTAAAAACTTGCTGACAGCCCTGTAGCACTCCAACACACACATACACACACACACACAATTGGTCCAGAGCCAGATCAGATCTTTCTGTGCCTTCCCCGACTTCTCTTGGTATGTATATACTGTATGTGTGTGAGTGATCTGGTCTGTGCCACTCTTTGTAGCTTTGGTGAGAGTTTATCTTTCCCCAGCCACTACTTCCCTCCTTAGGCTTCAGTAGCACAAACACTCCACACACACACACACACACACACACACACACACACACACACACACACACACACGCAAGTTGAGAGCTTTTTCCCCCCTTTTCTTTCATTTTGTGTACAGTGCCTCCAGAACATATTCTGTTCCTTTTGAAGTGACTCTACAGAAATAAAATAAAATTAAGTACTTAGATTTCCTCAGAGTTAAATTAAAAAACTGCTTAACTGATCAGTATTCACCCCCCCATTGTGAACTGTCCATTTGCAACAACTAGAGATTTGAATTGTCTCAGATGTGACTACAGTATATGAACTTTGCACATTTTGCTTTAGCCATTTTCTTCCATTCCTCAATGCAAATTTTCTCCAACTCCAACTTTAGATGTAGAATTGTTGGTGGACAACAATTTTCAGATCATTCCACAGATTTCCAAATGGATTTAAGTCTGAGCTTTGACTTTCCAAAACAAAACAAAAAAAATACTTTTTTTTCAAGCCATTCCTTTGTATTTGCCCTGTGCTTTGGCACACTATTTGCCTTGTCCTATTGGAACATACAATATATTTTTGCCTAATTGCAGATTTGTGGCTGGCCGGAACAGGTTCTCCTCAACAGTTTGCTTATATTTGGCTTCATCCATGTTGTCTGTGATGACAACAAGATTTCCAGTTCCTCCTGCTCCTAAAGCAACCCTAGAGAATGATGCTACCACCACCATGTGTGATCACAGGAATGGTATTACCTGGGTATTGGGCTGTATTTGGCTGTATTTGGCTTTAGACCAGCTTTAGTCTCATCACAATATCTTTTTCCAAAAGCTGTCAGATTTTCTATCATGGCCTTACTCAGAAGTGGCTTTCTTCGGGCCATTCTCCTAGGCCAGATTTGTGAAGAGCTAATATTGTCTGCACAGGTTCTCCTATTTCAGCCAGTGAGCTCTGTAACCCCTTCAATGTTGTAGCTGGACTCTTGGACACTTGTCTGTCAGTTTCCTTTCTTGCCTGAGCGCTCGATTTGGCCTGATCTTGATCTGTCTGGGTTGTACCATATGTTCCCCCTTTATTATAATGGATTTAACAGTGCTCCTAAGAAGAATCAAAGCTTTGCTGGTGTTTTATTAAACATCTCCATCTTTTTTCCACCTAACAACTTCATCTTGAAGCTTCATGACATTTCCTTGGTTCTCTTTGGTCCTGGAATTCTGAGGACATCTAAATACTTTATTTAATTTTATTTCTGTAGAGAGTCATATCAAAAGGAGCAGAAAATTTCTATTCCATTCTAATATACTTGAATTTGATGTTGCAATACAGCAAAATGAGAAACAGTCACTGGAGGGGGATGAATACTTTCTGGAGGCACTGTATGTAGTCAATGAGTCACAGCATGTCATTTAATTAAATTGCTTTCATGGAAACCTCTTTTCAAGATATGAGTTGTTTTGTTAGCTTGAAAGTGAGTTTGAATCTCAGCTGTGTGTGTGAGGAAGCATGACACGGATACTTGTTGAAGATTGCACTGTATGTAGTGAGTGTGTTAGTGGAGACAATCAGTTATGGAGATAAATAGAAAAGAATTTTCTTAATGTACTGTAGCACCGACATAGCAGACACAATAATATTAATGCAGGAATGCTTACTATATCCATCAATGCATCTGGCAATTAGAAGGTAGAGCCATTGGAACCAATGGAACCATTTCATTCATAGTTAGGTTATAATAACAGTTAGGTTATAATAAAATAAAGGTTTAAAATGTTAAAATTTTACAAAATATATCAAACTCAAAGGGAAAAATGGAGCCCAAAGAGTTGTCTCTGAGCCAATTTAGCTGACTCATTGTGAAGAGAAATTTCCATCAGTAACACAAACACACACAGACACAGGGATGGGCGCCTACCCCCTCGCACTTGCTGCTGCACTGATTAGAGCAAATGATTATGATTCAATCAGTGGAGTGGAAATTGACTCACATAATTCAGAAATACTCTTGTATGTGTGTCTTCTCACACAACAACTCCATTTAACCTGAGGCCTTAAAGATTACTCCAGTATTATAATGTGTGGAATTTTTCTAGGTATGGGTATGTGTTTTTCCCTACCTATCCTCATTCTCTATCAGTTATAACTTACTGTCACAGGTAAACAGTGACTGGCAGGAAGCACTAATGATGTTTCAGTTGGCACAAAAACTCACTAAACAACATTCCCTTCTCCTCTTCCTTGGTGTTTATAGCCATTAAGGGTCATAATTGAGGATAATATTCAGAAACTGAGCTTAAGCTCTGTACTATTTGACTTACACAACATAACACAACTCAGTACTGCCCTTCACTCAGCCACTCAGCCACTCAGCCAGTCAGAGAGCACAGCATGACCAATGATCCAGCACACTGCTCCTCCATTTGTTTGTCTTTTTTAGGGTCTGCTTGCTGGTGCTGGAGCGATACATGATAGAGGTTAACTCCGTAGGTGCTGGTTTTGTGAAGACAGCGATCATGGGCTTTTCAAATATGGAGCACAAATGCCACCTGGAGGATGAAAAATGAACAGCAACTTGTTGTGCACCCTCCTCCTGGCTCTGGGCAGTGGACACCAAGAGTCAGAGTCAGTGACCACTCATCTGTAAAATCATTCATCTTCTGCTTATAAATTCCTGGTTCTTATATAAAATATTTGTCTGAACTAGCAATTTTCATTGTGGGTGAAAATACATTTTAACATAGTTTTACATAGGGATTGCAGTTTCTCAGGTAAACTGACCTGCTTCAACTTTTTAAAAAATCTTTCAAGGATTCAAAAGGTTATTTGAATAGTTGTGGGTTCTTTGCTTCCTAAATGGGGAAACATTCATAAGGTTTAGTCTCCATTGAAACTTTAAGGGTTCCCTTAAAGCAGTGGTCACCAACCCTGTTCCGGGAAATCTACCTTCCTGAAGACTTTAGCTCCAACCATAAACGTGCCCACCTGACCATCTAATCATTGCCTTAAGAAGTTCTTGAACAACTAAAACAGGAAACCTGCAGGAAGTTAGACCTCAAGGAAGAGGGTTGGTGACCACTGCCCTAGAGGAAAACCCAAAGAACACCTATGGGATATAAATGTACAGTAACTAAGAGTGTACCTATATTTTCTTGGTAGCATGTAATTCCCAAAATTTTTTGGGAAGTAATGTTTTTCAGGAAGTTGTTAGTTGGATCAATCAAACCTACATAATATATCCAGCTTTCTTTATTATAATCTAATATAAATTCAGTGAGGTTCTGAGAGACCATCCTACACCAACCTTCAATATGCCTGAAACACTTGAGGTGGTATTAAAGCCAATTTATACTTCTATGTTAAGGTATATTTGCATCTTTATGTTGCAACACAGAGAGAGGTATCATGGGAAAAGGGCAGAGACATGCTAGCGCACAGACTTCCCACGAATGCGGGCGAATGCTGACTGGTTGGCTGGTGTTGTTTAAAAGCTACTGAAGAGCTCTTTTTAACTGCTAAAATTTAGTCATGTAACCGTGTAACTTATCATGCTTGTCAATCGTTGTCAGGGCCGGTCCAGGCTCTGTTGGCACCCTATGTGAGATTTTAGATACAACCCCCCACCCCACCAACCACGAAAACACTGAAAACATTTATTTTTCATATTAGCTCGAATTTACTATTACATAACATAAATAATAATAAACATTAACATAAATATGATGTAAATAATTGGTGATAATAAATAACAAATAACAAATTTGAGTAACAAACCTGTTTCAAATTACCTTCTGATAGTTTAAAAAAAAAATTTCACAAGAATTACAAAAAACAAACAGGCAAAAAAAAAAAAAAAGTGCAATAAATTATAGATACATGATACATTCCAGCACACTAAAGTGCAACATTGTGAGGTTATTCAGATTTGGTGAGTCACTTTTTGTGCAAAAATGTTAATTCTGAATTTGAATCTTTGTTAAATATAGGTGTGCAACAATTATTGGCACCCCTATGAAATCATATGAGAAAAATATATTTGAAATATATAATCCCCTTTGATATTTTACTTTTTTTTTTTAGTATACCTGGGTGACTAGGAACAGGAAATTGTTCAACCATTACTTCCTGTTTCACAAGGGTATAAATATGAGGTAACACATATGCCAAATTCCCTTAGTCATTCATAACAATGGTTAAGACCAAGGAATATAGCTGTGATTGCACAGCAAAAGGTTGTTGAGCTTCAAAAAATGGGAAGTAGCTATAAGAAAATAGCACAAGCATTGAAAATGCCCATTTCCACCATCAGGGCAATAATTAAGAAGTTCCAGTCAACTGGAAATGTTATGAATCAACCTGGAATTGGACGTGTCTCTATATTGTCTCAACGCACTGTGAAGAGGATGGTTCGAGTGGCCAAAAAATCTCCAAGGATCACAGCTGGAGAATTGCAGAAGTTAGTTGTGTCTTAGGGTCAGAAAGTCTCCAAAACTACAATCTGAAAGTGACATGTGAAGGCCAATGTATGGTAACCCATACTTGGAATTTATCCTCTGCATTTAACCCATCCAAGTTAGTGTACACACATTAGGAGTTGTGAGTAGTGAACACACACTCACTACAAACCGTGAACACACCCAGAGCAGTGGGCAGCCATTTTTACTGCGGCACCCGGGGAGCAGTTGAGGGTTAAGGGCCTTGCTCAAGTCCCCAACAGTGGCAGCTTGGCAGTGCTGGGATTTGAACTCACAACCTTCCGATCGGTAGCCCAACTTCTTAACCACTGAGCTATCACCACTATCGAAAGTCACCTACATCACCACGAGTTGTTTGGAAGGGTTTCAAAGAAAAAGATACTACTGGAACTTCAAATGGGATCAGGTTCTATGGTCAGATGAAACCAAAATAGAGCTTTTTGGCAATCAACACCAGAGGTGGTTTTGGTGCACACAGAGAGGTAGACACATGGAAAAGTACCTCATGCCCACGGTTAAATATGGTGGTGGCTCTTTAATGTTTTTCTGCCAGAGGACCTGGACATTTTGTTAGGATACATGGCATCATGGACTCTATCAAGTATCAACAGATATTATATGAAAACCTGACTGCCTCTGCCAGAAAGCTTAAAATGGGCCGTGGTTAGATCTTCCAGCAGCACAATGATTCAAAACATACATCAAAATCAACACAAAAATGGTTTACCGACCACAAAATCAAGGTCCTGCCATGGCCATCCCAGTCCCCTGACTTGAAACCCATAGAAAATCTGTGGGGTGAACTGAAGAGGAGAGTCCACAAACATGGACCTCGAAATTTGAACGATCTGGAGAGATTCTGTATGCAGGAATGGTCTCAGATCCCTTGCCATGTATTCTCCAACCTCATCAGGCATTATAGGAGAAGACTCAGAGCTGTTATCTTGGCAAAGGGAGGAAACACAAAGTATTGACTAAAAGGGTGCCAATAATTGTTACACACCTATATTTAACAAAGATATTTCTTTGATAAACCTGTGTTTTGTTTGCAATTTTTTGATATCCATGAGAGCAGAGTATTTTTGTGAATTTTTTTAACAAAAGATCAAAAGGTTAAACAATAAAGACAATTTTTCACAGCCTTCTCTGCTCATATTTACCGAGGGTGCCAGTGTTAGTGGAGGGCACTGTAGCTAGTTAATCTAATTAGCCTCTTACACTCTTGGGCAAAAAAATGGACCACACCCAAAATGGCAAAATATTAAGCTTTTAATGGTTTTAACAACAAATTGGATCTGATTGTGCATAGCGTATAATCACATAGCTCTAGCGGCATAACTAATGCACATGGTAATAACGCCAGCATGCATAACTGACGCATTGTGGTGATGCATCATAATCATGTCATGATCCAAGCAGGCTTTGTTTAAATTAGTCCAACATGATGTTGTCAACTCATAAGTTTTCTTTTTTTTGTTGATGTCAACTTGATGTTATTGTAACCATTTAAATGTAATCAGTACTGAAAGGATGTTAATTGGCACAATTAATTTTGCTCAATATATGCATAGAGGGGTGCATAGTCATCACAAGAGGGCACACTTCTGACAAAAAAATAAACTCGTGCAGTGCCCCTCTGTCATTTTGCACCCTAGGCAATCGCCTGTATCGTTGTGATCCTGGCCCAGGAGTTATATATTTTAACTATAGTCCCCTCTGAAAGAATTGGAGTGGCAAGGCCAATTCATTTGTTTTTACTATACACTGAAGACATTTGGGTTTGAGATCAAAACATGAATATGACATGATAAATCAGAATTTGTAGGTGAGCAAAATTATAGGAACAGATAGTCTTAAAGTGAATTAAAATAAATAACACTGAATATGTGGTTGCATATCCCTTGCTTGCAATAACTGCATCAAGCTGCCGACCCACTGACATTACCAAACTGTTGCATTCTTCTTTTGTGATGTTACCACAGCTTCTTTCAGTTGTTGTTTTTTTGGGGGATTTCTCCCTTCAGTCTCCTCTTCAGGAGGTGAAATGCTGCACAGCTGGATTAAAGTCTGGTGATTGACTTGGCCAGTCTTCCACTTTTTTTCCCCCTGATTCTGGGTCATTGTCTTGCTGCATGATGAAATTCCTCCAAATTAGATTGGATGCATTTCTCTGTAAATTGGCAGACAGAATGTTTCTGTAAACATCTGAATTCATTCTGCTGCTACCATCATGCATTCCATCATCAATAAAGATTAGTGAGCCTGTTCCAGAAGCAGCCATGCAAGCCAAAGCCATGACACTACAGTATCTTTACTGTGCTTAACCGATGAGCTTGTATGTTTTGAATCATAAGCAGATCCTTCCTTTCTCCAGACCTTGACCTTTCCCTTACTTTGGTAGAGGTTAATCTTGGTTCCAAAACTTTTGTGGCTCATCTCTGTATTTCTTTGTGAATTCCAGTCTCCATGGCTCTGATCAATTTTCCCTCTTTTATCAGCTTTAAAATGACTTGATTTTCTCCCATAGACAGCTCTCTGGTCTTTATGTTGGTTTGCCCTTTTTAACAACAAATGCAGTCTTCACAGACGAAACCCAGGACTGGTTCAGTCATATGTTCCAATATTTTTGATCACTTGAAAAATGGGTTGGTTCAAGCAAAGGTGCCATGTTCTAAATTGTTTAACACATCTAGATGTAAATAACAGGAAATGAAATTCTGATCTATCGTCTCATATTCATCTTTTGATCTCAAACTCAAATGTCTTCAGTGTATAGCAGAAACAAAGAATTGGCATGGTTGTTCCAGTACTTTTGGAGGGGACTGTATATGGGTTGCGTAGATTGGGACATCTGGTGTTCAAACAGTGCAACTGCATTAGAAGAATAATTAATAGAAGTTCTCATTCCCACAGTGTGATTGCATATTCCCACAATGCACATCAGTAAATTTGTATCACAATGCATCATTACACCCCAAGTCAGTAGCTACTGTGGGCCCAGGATTAGACAAGACAACTCATAGACAGGGTACAAGTGGGAAACCATGGTAGCTGAGAGTTAGAGTTTTGTCAAGTCATACACCGCGTGTGCTCAAGGTAAAGAGCACAGAACCTTACCAGCTGGAAAAGGTCTACCTTTACCTATTTCTCATTGCCCATGGTCCCATTTAACCATTGACTGAGCACAATCCTATTAGCCAAAGAAATCTCTAAAATACCTATGCATGATCAACCTCTCAGCATTGGTGTTCATGGAAAAAATAAAGGTTGGATGATAGTTGTTGTTGGTCTTAAGGTTTTTTTGTTTGTTTGTTTGTTTGTTTTTGCCATCACTGAGGATATCACAGAGGCCAGACTTATTTGACTAAGGAGAAATCTCCCTCTGTCTTTTTCTTTCTCTTTTCCTTTCATTCTCTGGGATAACAGCTGTGGGACAGATGTGAAGACAGTCGCTCTCAGGACCAAGTTTGGCATTCCTTGCTGCTCAAAACACACTGCCCCATCAGCCAAGAAGCCTTTAGTTTTGAGCTCTTAGCAAATCATCAAGTGGTGCATTACACATTGTTGATTTAAACATGCACAGTATAAGTCATTGAGATGATATCATTTGAGGATGTTTGGGATGGGAGTCATTTGCTTGGTGACTCAGGTTTCACACAAAATTATGATGAATAGTTGTGTGACTGCCTGTCGTGTGCCTGTGTATCCATGTGTTCTTTCTCTCACCTGTACTAGGACCTTGTGTGTATAACAATAGCAGAACATACTTATATTTCCCCTAACAAAAATTATTCTCATTGAGTAATAATATTAGAACTTTTTGATATTAGCAAGTTCTCTCAAAAAGACTATGCAACAAAATCATGAGCACCTCCAAAGAGAATTTAAAATAAATGCTAATGAGTTGTCATATATATATATATATATATATATATGCGTGTGTGTATGTGTGTGTGTGTGTGTGTGTGTGGAAACTGGAAAATCGATGGGGCAGTAGAACAGTCCACATCTGCACAGTCCACATGGATGAGTGGTCCAATATAATTCCAAACTTTAATTGTCACTAATAAACTAATTGTGAGGATGACAATAGTTCCATCCATTTTCTGTACCGCTTATCCTACACAGGGTCACGGGGAGCCTGGAGCCTATCCCAGGGAACTCAGGGCATGAGGTGGGAGACACCCTGAATGGGGTGCCAACCCATCGCAGGGCACAACTGCACAGACATTTGCACACCATGGACAACGTAAAGATGCCAGTCAGCCTACATCACATGTCTTTGGACTTGGGGAGGAAACCAGAGTACATGGAGGAAACCCCCAATGCATGGGGAGAACATTCAAACTCCGCACACACAGGGCGCAGGCAGGAACCAAACTCCCAACCCCAGAGGTGCAAGCCACCATGGCCCCAAAGACAATAGTTTTGACAAACAAAAGTGTTTAGCTGGAAAAATAGATCTAATTAGTTTGTTTTTTTTTTTTTGGTTTTTTTTTAAGAAAACTAAACCTGCATAGTGTCCTTATATGTTTAGGCTCAAAATACCAGTCACTGCAGCTTTTATTCATTTTTATGAAGGATGCCATTTTGTTTTTGTCCTGGCTGTAAGCAGATCCAAACAACGCATGCAAGTGTCCTATAAACAGACATTACATGGTTTTCCTTCATCAGAGTCTGCATTTCTCAATACTGAGAACATGTGATACTGGCTAGAAAGGAGCAGTAGGGAGCCTGATAAACATGAGCGAGAGCCCTTTGTATAGTGTAAAAATCACTTTAATTGCTAGAGAGCACAGTTTTTCTTTTTCAGAACATGAAGATCTGAATTTTTGACAAATAAACCCTTTCACTCGCTTTTTATTATTTATATAGCATGATTTCTAGGAAGCCCTGCAGAGTAGATGTAACAGAAATCACTCTGGCGCCACTTTGTGGCAATTTTTGGTATGATTCAAGAAAAGATTTGAAGGGCTCCATGTGAAACCTTTTACACACGAGCCACCCTCTTTCTCTCACTACATACACACGCTTGTGCTCTAAATCAGAGCAATGTTTTCCTCAGTGGTTTTGCAGTGCTTTAGGCCTTCACCCCCACAAGGGATGACATCTGCAGGCCAGGCATTAATCACAACAGTGGAGCAGAGGCACACTGTAACCACACACACGCGCGAGCACACACATACGCACAGACAGACAGAGAGAGAGAGGGAGAGAGAGAGAGAGAGAGAGAGAGAGAGAGAGAGAGAGAGAGAGTGTCCCTCTTCCATCAAGACAAGGCTCCTTATGCTATATCTGTATCTAATTTCCTATACCTATTTCACCTTTTTCCCCTCACTGTCACTGTTAAAAGCAATAGGAACAAGGTAGAGCAGACATGGACATGTGTCAGTCCCCAGTCTGTGTCTTATTGCCAGTGCTGTAGTGAAGTCCCCATGTGAATGAAACCACTTGTTTATACTACATTCAGACATTTATTAGGTCTATATTGGTCTTTCTCTGTCTTTCTCCCTCTCTCACTTTTCTCTTCATTAACATGCGCACACACAAACACATACACATTCTCATAGCAGACTTGTTTTCAGTACTGCACTCTATAAAGTGCACTGTTTTTCCTCTCTTTCCCTCAAGTGCTTATTCCATCTGTCTGGGTCTGCTAAAGCCATCACAGTGCTCACATCATTCCTCCCTTCTACTCTGTTTTTCCCCTCTTTTTCTTTCACTCTGTGCCTATAACCTTTGGGCCATTGAAATGTGGTACTTGTAATCACTGCAAAAAGCTTCAAATGATAAAATATTTAATGTACAAAAATGCAATATGACATTAAAAATGGTTTGGGGGTCCAAAGTAGTATTCTTTCAGGGGGCCAGAATTCCTGCCTATGTCACCTGCATGCATATACACAGTGTTGCTGCAAAAAGTACCATGGAAGGATGTGCAATAATTCGCATACACAAGCATAAAGATATACAAACACACACTTGCTTATACATTAATTGTCCATTTATCAGGTACACCTACCACATTGGCACACTTTATATACATTGCTTGGGTTTTTAAACACAGTGTACATGTACTGGCCACTTTATTAAACATGTATACTACAGTGTTGAGAATGTTTCAAAATCCTAGCAATCCTTCTGTGACTCATACACCTGTGCCCAATCAGTAAAATACTCATGTTATGTCAGTTTCTCTGATCCTCTGGTGGTCTCTTTCCATTAATGGCTGTGTTAGATGGTGACATATTGTGTATACGCCACAAAATGCACTTGTCTGTAGATATCCCTGAGAAAATTACCAGTACATACAGTTAGGTATACCTAATAAACCCAGTGCAGGGGAAGTTCACAAAGCACTCATCGACCTATAGGTAGTATAGTACTATCCTTATGACCATTTTCTTTAGTTTCTCTCCCTGAATTCAAATACAGACCAAGCTCTATGTCAATGGTGTCAAATATATAGCCTGAGGCCAGGACTAGCCCAAGCCCAGGATCTGGCCCACTAAATGAATTTAGAATCTATATTCTAAATTACAGTTGTCTTGTGGGCTGTAATGGAGCACTAAACACAGGGCTATAAACTCAGCTACCAACAAAATGTGCTAATTCTTCATTAGCAAGCTAAAAATTTGACATATAACCCCAATTAAGTCCATTTTCCAATTTCAGTTCGAGGTTGTAATACTATAAAATGTAGAAAAGTTCAAAATAGGTGCATACTTATGCAAGGAACTGTATGGTAAAACCATAATTTGGAACATTTGTTTTCTTGGTAATGAATTGCAATCTGTTTTTAAGTGATGTGCACCAATCAGCCATAACATTAAAACCACTGAGAGGTGATGTGAATAACATTGATTATCTTGTTACAATGGCACCTGTCAAGGGGTGGGATATATTAGGCAGCAAGTGAACAGTCAGTTCTCGAGGTTGATGTGTTGGAAGCAGAAAAATGGGCAAGCGTAAGGATCTGAGCGACTTTGATAAGGGCCAAATTGTGATGGCTAGAGGACTGGGTCAGATCATCTCCAAAACGGTAGGTCTTGTGGGGTGTTCCCAGAATGCAGTGGTTAGTACCTACCAAAAGGGGTCCAAGGAAGGACAACCAGTGAACTGGCGACAGGGTCATGGGCGCCCAGGGATCATTGCTGTGCATGAGGAGGGAAGGTTAGCCGTCTGGTCCGATCCCACAGAAGAGCTACTGTAGCACAAATTGCTGAAAAAGTTTATGATGGCTATGATAGATAGGTGTCAGCACACACAGTGCATCACAGCTTAATGCGTATGGGGCTGCGTAGCCGCAGATCAGTCAGAGTGCGCACACTGACCCCTGTCCACTGCCGAAAGCACCTACAGTGGGTATGTGAGCATCAGAACTGGATCATGGAGCAATGGAAAGAGGTGGCCTGGTCTGATGAATCACGTTTTCTTTTACATCATGTGAACAGCTGGGTGCGTGTGAGTTGCTTACCTGGAGAAGAGATGGCACCAGGATGCACTATGAGAAGGGGGACCTAGACAATATTAGTCAGGTGGTTTTAATGTTATTGTAATTGGAGTATGTTCAGTCTTTTTTGCATTCAGATTGCACCATTCAGATAAAAGCCAATAAATGAACAAATTTAAGAGGAGATGTTGATGTGTTTATTTGGTCTATTAAATTGATTTTTTTGTAATGTATAATGTGGTCTGTTACCTAAAAGGTGTTTCATACGTCTGCTCTAGGTTCTCCCTTCTCTCTGACTTGGTCCCCCATAGCTATTGGATCTCAAAAACACGTGTGTTCTTCTGTCCTTGCTGATGTGTTTTGTCTGAGCAAAGCAGGGTGATGGATTGTGATGGGATGTCTTGTGTGTGTGTGTGTGTGTGTGTGTGTGTGTGTGTGTGTGTACTCCGGCATTTTCCTTTAACTTCCCCAGTTTCTTCCCTCACACTAAAAACAAAAGGATTGTTTGGTTTAGTCAACCACTGTCCCTCAGATGTGGAATTGTCCTCCTTTAGTGCTGACATCTGAAATGAAGGGTGCGTGGATGACTGAGCATGTGTGTGTTTGTACATGTCTGTGTGTGGGATTATTGTGGGGGTGGGGGGTCTGCGAACATGGCAGGTTATACACACAGAAGTTAAACAACTCTTCACACAGGGGGAGCAGCTGAGTGCTTGAGAACACCTACGTGTGCGTGTACTGTATATAAGACTGCGTTTCAGAGTCTGAGTGTGTCCTTAAGCTCTTGGGATTTTGATAATGACAGTATACACATGCAGGGTTGAGCTGCCATGCTCTCTTGTGGATTTTCTGCTCAGTGACTAAATTAAGGTGCCCAAGCCAGATATCCCACCACACGCTCCCTGAGCCCAAACACACTTTTCATTTGACTTTGCTTTGATATTGATCATAAGAAATTATGACTAGCAATTATTCGACATGTGATGGGTCAAGTACAGTCAGGAGTGAGATATACAGCACAGAATTAAATGTAAAGAAAATAGCCTTATAGAAGAGTTAATCAACTTCTCACTCACTCAGACATGCACAGGTGTTGTTTAGCTCTCAACTGTCTCATTATATTAAGAGCAAAAGAGATGATAGCAGACGTCTGTGAAGTACAGTGGGAGCAGCAGAAATTAGTGGCTTGTGTGAAGGTGATAAGCAACCATCAGTCTTGCGGCCTGTGTTTTAAAGATCACTGTGTAGCCACTAACACTATTTTTATCTATATACTTAGGTTAGGTTATTTTAAACTTTAAAATGGCTAGCTGCTCTAGCACTGGCTCTCCAGCAGACTCTTAAACCACTTTCACACATCTAGCTTCATCTGTAAGTGTTCCAGCAATTTACCAGGACTGGGTTATGTGCGACCACGAGTCGCTGGAAAAGTGAAAAGTCGCAATTTGCTGGAAATAACATTCCCGTGAGCAAAGTATGAGCAAAAAGTGGAACTACTGCATTTTATCATGCATTGTTCTATAGTTTGCATTAGGCTGGGAGATTTAATGTTGTTTTGGATACTTAACCAGAATACCTCCTCTAGCTGCTTTGCATTATTTTCTTCTTCTTTCCTGTTGTTGTAATGTCAAGAACAGAACTTGAATATAAGTACATCAGCCATCCACAAAACATGTTGCAAATTAAAAATGTCACATTGAACACTGATTATGATTGGTTGAGGCACCATCTGTTCAAAACAATGTGCCTAGTGATGTGCATATCCTGTATTCCCAGGATCATACAGGTGCATCTCAATAAATTAGAATGTCGTGGAAAAGTTCATTTATTTCAGTAATTCAACTCAAATTGTGAAACTCGTGTATTAAATAAATTCAATGCACACAGACTGAAGTAGTTTAAGTCTTTGGTTCTTTTAATTGTGATGATTTTGGCTCACATTTAACAAAAACCCACCAATTCACTATCTCAACAAATTAGAATATGGTGACATGCCAATCAGCTAATCAACTCAAAACACCTGCAAAGGTTTCCTGAGCCTTCAAAATGGTCTCTCAGTTTGGTTCATTAGGTAAGCCACAAACATTCATTGCCAAAGAAGCTGGCTGTTCACAGAGTGCTGTATCCAAGCATGTAAACAGAAAGTTGAGTGGAAGGAAAAAGTGTGGAAGAAAAAGATGCACAACCAACCGAGAGAACCGCAGCCTTATGAGGATTGTCAAGCAAAATCGATTCAAGAATTTGAGTGAACTTCACAAGGAATGGACTGAGGCTGGGGTCAAGGCATCAAGAGCCACCACACACAGACGTGTCAAGGAATTTGGCTACAGTTGTCGTATTCCTCTTGTTAAGCCACTCCTGAACCACAGACAACATCAGAGGCGTCTTACCTGGGCTAAGAAGAAGAAGAACTGGACTGTTGCCTAGTGGTCCAAAGTCCTCTTTTCAAATGAGAGCAAGTTTTGTATTTCATTTGGAAACCAAGGTCCTAGAGTCTGGAGGAAGGGTGGAGAAGCTCAAAGCCCAAGTTGCTTGAAGTCCAGTGTTAAGTTTCCACAGTCTGTGATGATTTGGGGTGCAGTGTCATCTGCTGGTGTTGGTCCATTGTGTTTTTTGAAAACCAAAGTCACTGCACCCGTTTACCAAGAAATTTTGGAGCACTTCATGCTTCCTTCTGCTGACCAGCTTTTTGAAGATGCTGATTTCATTTTCCAGCAGGATTTGGCACCTGCCCACACTGCCAAAAGCACCAAAAGTTGGTTAAATGACCATGGTGTTGGTGTGCTTGACTGGCCAGCAAACTCACCAGACCTCAACCCCAAAGAGAATCTATGGAGTATTGTCAAGAGGAAAATGAGAAACAAGAGACCAAAAAATGCAGATGAGCTGAAGGCCACTGTCAAAGAAACCTGGGCTTCCATATGACCTCAGCAGTGCCACAAACTGATCACCTCCATGCCATGCCGAATTGAGGCAGTAATTAAAGCCCCTACCAAGTATTGAGTACATGTACAGTAAATGAACATACTTTCCAGAAGGCCAACAATTCACTAAAAATGTTTTTTTTTTATTGGTCTTATGAAGTATTCTAATTTGTTGAGATAGTGAATTGGTGGGTTTTTGTTAAATGTGAGCCAAAATCATCACAATTAAAAGAACCAAAGACTTAAACTACTTCAGTCTGTGTGCACTGAATTTATTTAATACACGAGTTTCACAATTTGAGTTGAATTACTGAAATAAATGAACTTTTCCACGACATTCTAATTTATTGAGATGCACCTGTATGTGAACATTCAGAACTATCCCAGCTAACAAAAATAAGGTCTAAGAATGTTTTGCTAGCATTCCCATTAAGTTATGAAAACGTAATTTCTGAATGTCGCATGTCACAGTGAATCTAACTGGCTCCCGCAGGAATTCCCTGGGACTGCAAGCCTCTAAAGTAAACTATTTATCCAGTCATGAAAACTTCTCCAAGATACCCAGATAAGTAACCAACTCACCTTTAGAACGGCTGCAGTTTGACATCAGCCTGATGTCAGCCCAAGATATTAGCCTGTTGTAACAGTCATATGCAGACTCTGGATGCCATTGGTTTTAAATGGTGCAGTACAGAGCACATTGGCAGAATTGTAACAATGCTGTTACAGAAGGGGAAGTTCGAAGTCCTTGTTGCTTATAGTAACACATTAGGTTCAGTGAAGTCAATAAAATGTATTATACCTGCTTACATTCATTGTTTGTTCCTTATACTGTACATGTGTCTTGTGACTTCATGTTGTAAATTCTCTTATGACCATAATGATCAAACAACCAAATAGTAACGTTTAAAAAAAATTAGATGAACATCCAACTAAAACGTTTCAGAAAAAAACGTTCCACAAATGATGTATAAATAAAAATTTTTGTGCTAATGTTTTGAGAACGTTTTTAAAGACAAGAACAAATGAACAAATGTTCTATTAATGTTACTGGAAGAACATTCATTCATAACTTTTATAGAACCTTGTCAGAACGTTAGGCAAAGTTCTGAGAGCATTCTCTGTTAGCTGGGATGTTCTGGAAAAAAAGGAGTTAACTGGCAATGATAAATAATTTTAACTTAGCAATGTTCTGGGTTTTTATGTGTAAAAGAGGATTTAACAGGCACTATGACTGACCCGGGAATCACACTCATCACAGTAACACTCTTGGCTATTTCCAAGGGCAATGCCATCATTGACACCAAAGGGAGACCTCATAGAGAGACTGAGGTAACAAGGAAATGGTGGGAAAATAAAAAAATTAACCAACGGTGTTACCATTTCAGTCCATAATGAATCTTGTGGTTCCATTAACTTGACACGCCACTGTGTGTTGTTGCTGTTACACTTGTTTTGCATTTTCCCTTTTGTTTAAAAAAAAAAAAAAAGGAGTTTCCAACACGCTCTGCTTCAGAAGTTCCAGAGAGGCTGGCCAAATGGCAATAAACTGCTTAGAGGACATCACAGAAAAAAGGGCAGAGAA
This sequence comes from Cranoglanis bouderius, assembly GCA_023630585.1. Classification (NCBI taxonomy): domain Eukaryota; kingdom Metazoa; phylum Chordata; class Actinopteri; order Siluriformes; family Cranoglanididae; genus Cranoglanis; species Cranoglanis bouderius. Next base: position 19,048,492 of record CM042543.1, on the reverse strand, counting down.
ACACAGAAAGAGGACTATTTGTAACAACTTTTGAGTGGAGTCTCCACTATATATATATATATATATATATATATATATATATATATATATATATATATATATATATATATATATATGTGTGTGTGTGTGTGTGTGTGTGTGTGTGTGCCTCTGCTGTGGCCTCAACATGTGGCTGTGTTTTTCTGAGGCACTCGCCGAACCTTGACCTTCACCATGCCTCTACGAGCAGATTGGATCTGTGCTGGAGGCCTATCAGAAAATTGACTTACACCTACCCTTAGAGTTCCACATTACACACAGTGTAGTCTAATCTTCCCTTGCTTTCTGGCTGCACAGCAGTGGATCAGGCATTACACACCAACTGTGCAGGGCTGTCAGGAGTTGTTTTGACTGAGAGCAATGGAGCCCTCTCTTTCTCTTTCTTACTCTTTCTTATGGAGCATTGATGTAGCACCCTGCAAACAGTGGGGGGCAAGAAGAACAACATCATATCACTGCAGTGACAAAAGTAGTGCAAAGTAGTAAAGTTTTTATTGCACATTTACAACCCAATTTCCATAAAAGTTGGGAAATTGCATTTAAAAAAAAAATGGAATAAAAACAAAAATCTGTGATTTGTCAAGTCTGTTGAAACTTTAATTAACTGACAAAAGAATAAAGAAAAAGTTATTCAATGTTTTCACTGATCAACTGAATTGTATTTTGTAAATATAAACAAATTTAGAATTTGATGCCACTCAAAATAAGTTGGGACAGAGGCAAAATAAGACTGGAAATTTATAGAATATTCAAGTAACACCATTTTGGAGGATCAGGTTAATTGGTATCAGGGGAGGGTATCAGGATTGGGCATAAAAGGAGCATCCACCAAAAGCTCAGTCTTTGCAAGCAAGGATGGATCCTGGCTCATCACTTTGTGCCAAACTTCGTGAGAGAATTGTCAGTCAGTTCAAAAAGAACATTGCTCAATGCAAGATTGCAAAGAATTTAGGTCTTTCACCATCTACAGTGCAGAATATTGTGAAAAGATTCAGGGAATGTGGAGAAATATCATTGCGTAAAGGGCAAGGCCAGAAACCACTGCTGAATGTGCATGACCTTCAGGCCCTCAGGTGGCATTGCTCTCGTCATGCTACTGTGATAAATATAACCACATGTGCTCGGGAGTACTTCGGAAAACTGTTGTCACTTAACACAGTCCGCCACTGCATCCAGAAATGCAACCCGAAACTCTATTACGCAAGGAGGAAGCCACACATCAACTCTATGCAGAAACGCAGCCGAGTTCTCTGGGCCTGAGCTCATCTCAGATGGACTGAAAGGCAGTGGAAACGTGTGCTGTGGTCAGATGAGTCCACGTTTCAGCTTGTTTTCGGGAAAAACAGACATCGAGTTCTCCGTGCCAAAGATGAAAAAGACCAACCAGACTTTTATAAGACTGTTATAAGTGAAAGGCCTCATTCTGCATGTGCTACAACAGCATGGCTTTATAGACACAGAGTGTGTGTGCTTGACTGGCCTGCCAGCAGTCCAGATCTGTCTCCTATGGCGCATCATGAAGAGGAGAATCAGATAATGGCAACCAAGGACTGTTGAGCAGATGACGTCTTGTATCAAGCAAGAATGGGCAAAAATTCCACTTGCAGAACTGCAACAATTAGTATCCTCAGTTCCAAAATGATTAAAAAGTGTAATTAAAAGGAAGGGTGATGTAACACAGTGGTAAACATGCCTCTGTCCCAACTTTTTTGAGGGTGTTGAAGGCTTCAAATTCTAAATTTTTTAATATTCACAAAATAAAATTAAGTTGGTAAGTGAAAACATTAAATATCTTTTCTTTGTACTTTTGTCAGTTAATTAAAGTTTCAGGAAACGTTTTATTGCATTTTAGAAAAAAATCCCAACTTTTATGGAAATGGGGTTGCACATTTAAAAAAAAAAAAAGGAAAAAAAAAGCATTATCTTACTGGAATTACTGTTTTAATCTGTGCTCATGACCGCAGTGCATGCATTGTTCTGGGGATGCATTCAATGCGATGACAGACCGGCCAGCTTCCCCTGTATACAGGAGGGTGCGGCTTACAATGACCTCACCACTCCACACTTTATACGTTATGAGACAGGCCTTTAAAAAGCAGGACAAACAGCCATCTACTTAAGGGAAAGAGAAGCCCTGCTTTCCTTGGTAGGTTATCCAAACCGCTTTAGGCTTTACATGATTCAAATCTGTGAACCACTTTATGTACACGGGTGTTCCTCTGAGAAGGCAATGAGCAGTGACTCATTAAGAAATACACTAAAGTAATTCTGGAGGTGTAAAAGCTGATGACACTGAATAAGACAAAATAAGACAAAGTAACAGTGGCCTACTGTTGCTCAGAATACAGGAAATGAACACCATGCAAGTGATCAGGTGGCACATGTACATTTTTTAAACTTAAAACATAATAATCCGGGAATTCAATTTTGTAAGGTAATTCAAGGTAATAGCACTTCATGGGAATGCACACTGGCCTCACAAAACTTACTAATTACACTCACAAACTTTTTATTGCCTGGTAATGGTATCTTATAGTGATGAACTTTCACACCATCATTTAATTGGGTTGGCTAAGCATGTAAAACCAATAAACTAGCCCTGACCTGAAAAGTGTGATTTTTAAATGGATACCCCTCTACTGCATGCATTATGATACTCTTAGGCAAAAAATATTATACTGCAATATTGTGTTTCATTACATTCAATTACTCGAAAATGAAAATTTCCATTTTTTTTATTTTTATTTTTAGTTTAGGGGTATTTTGTGGGTACATTGCCATATGGGAACAATGTACAATAATGCAAATAGACTGGTGTGCATTTAATTATTTTATTGTCACTCTTGAAGGAGAGGTACATATCACATTTGGAGTATTTAACTCCTTGCGTCTAGGGTTTTTGCACTGCTCTTTTGTTAAATAAAATGTTCTACTAGTCTGTGTTAACTTTGTTTCAAAATCAATCCCTCCCTCTTATTGAAATATGAGCCATGTTATAATTAGGTGTAGGAATTTACACATCCTCTGAATATTTCTCAGAGCACACAGCACCTTTCTCCTGTGCCTGTATGTCAGCTAAAACTGACTCTTCCTTACTTGCTGCATTACTGGTCCACTTCTACAGTGGGTATAGAAAAGAATCACCCCCTTTAAAATAATCACATTTTGTTGCTTTTCAGCCTGAAATGAAGACAGACACAGTTTTTCTTTTATCCAGCTGTATTTACTCAGTGCAACTTGTAACATCCAAGTGAAAGATATAACACCAACATGTCAGAAAAAAATTAAAAAATTAAAAAACAGAATCACTGAGTTGGAAAAAAAGGATCACCCCCTTACTTTAATTTGCCTTAATTTTTTAATTACAGCCTTTAGTCTGTTGGGATGTGTCTCTACTAACTTTGCACATCTAGACTTTGCAATATTTGCCCACTCTTCTTTGCAGAACTGCTCAAGTTCAGTTAAATTTGATGGTGACCGTTTGTGGACTGCAGTCTTCATGTCATTCCACAGATTTTCAATGGGGCTTAAGTCTGGGCTCTGAATAGGCCATGCAATGACATTCACCTTTTTCTCCTTCAACCACTGTGTGGTCAGTTTTGCTGTGGCTTTGGGTCATTGTCATGTTGGAAGGTAAACCTTCTTCCCATTGACAACTTTCTGGCAGAGGGCAGCAGATTTTCCTCAAAAATTTGCTTCCTTATTTCCTTCTATCCTGCTCCAGTCCCTGCTGCAGAGAAACACCCCCATCAGAGTTGCTGTAGGCCTCTTGGTAGCCTCTCTGACCAGTTTCCTCCTGGCTCTTTTATCCAGTTTGGAGTGACATCCTGATCCAGGGAGGGTCTGTGTTGTACCAAATACCTTCCACTTCTTAATAATAGACTTCACTGTGCGTCTAGGCATTGATAAAGCCTTTGAAATTTTTTTTGTATCCATCTCCTGACTTGTGCCTGTTCACAACTTTATCCCGGAGATCTTTTGACAGTGCCTTGCCACCCATAGTTGATTGTTTGCTTCTGCAACGATGGCAAGGAAAAACTCCCTGAGACGATATGAGGAAGAAACCTTGAGGGGAACCCATCCTCATCTGGGTTACAACGGATAGTGCAATTGTAAATAATTCGCTTTTATAACTGTGTACTACATGGTCAAATAGTGCAATTGTGTAACCAGGGAATTCATTACAGTTTTCACATGAAGTTTGTTTTGTTGAAGTTGTCCACTGTTCACTGATGGAGACTTGAGTGCAAAACTGTTGCAAAACTGCATCAGGATGGATCGTGCAGGTCCGGAGAGCAAAACGGGTCAGGATCACTGGTATCTCAGGAGTACTGCCATACTTTAAAAAAAAAAAAAATTATTGACTCAATAATGCAGAAGTCATAAAACAAACATTTAAGACAAAATTTGTATTTATACTTTGCACATTACAGTATATCCATAGATCTTGATAATTTAAATAAGGAGAAAATGTGTAGATCATTTTCTGCAATTTGGGTTTTAAAACCATTTATTATTCTACACAGAATAGTAATAATAAAATGTTCAGGGATACACACTCAAACGGAGATTATACGTGCTCTTCCAGTGAATACAGTGTGAAGCCAACTCCTCTGAAAATAAGAAACGAATTGACATCACCACACCACTATTAGACCTTGACAATTTATTCTACATATTCGCTTGCTGTTGAAATCTGACGCAATTTCCTGTGAGGGGTAGGGATAGGGGTGGGGGTTAGTGGGGGGCGACTTGGCAACCCAGGGGGCGTGGCTATGGAGTCATTTGAGCTTGCGTTCGGCTCTTTAAAGGAAAATGAAGTGAGCGAATGAGGGCTCGCGGTAAATCTATTCTAGCTGCTGTGGAGGAGAGAAGAGTGGACCTGGTGTACGGAGAGAGAAAGACTAAAACTTATGGCGCGACGTTACAAATACGAATAAATGATTGCAGAGAACCTGCAGATGTGTGTGTGTGTGTGTGTGTGTGTGTGTGTGTGTGTGAGATGCTCCGGCTGTAGCGTTTGAACGTGGAAGCTTGGCGGTCTAGAGGAAGGTAAGCAAAACCAGCTGTCTCGTTACACACATACCTATAAGTTAGGAAAAGGTCGCTGGAATAGTGAGTAAATTGTGTTTGCTCGTTCAGTACGATATGTTTAGTTAATAAGTACTTTTGTTGCCATGTACAATAGAATTTGCGTATCATACACCAGCTCTGTATTTTGGTCAGCTCTCAAGTAGCGGCTTTTTAGGATGGACGAGCCGGGGATTGGAGTGTTTGAAGTAGTTTGGACAGTGTGTGTGTGTGTGTGTGTATGTGACTGACACACCTGTACGCGTGACCATTTTTGGACAAAGCTTCACAGCAGCGCTCGAGACCCCGGTGACGGTTTAATGCAGGTTTTACAGCAAAACCTTCGGTTTTTGTATAAACACTAACAGGGTTTGTAAGAGTCAAGATACACACGCTGTAGGTGTGAAGTCAGCACTGAGGTTGCTGCTCCTATTCTACACCGTTACCCAGTGATAGTCTCATCATGATGAAATGTGGGGAGGCTTTTTTTTTTCATGATCATATGTCTAGTATTTAGGTAATTAAGAGGTTATAAGATATTTATACATGGCTTATGCTCATATCCCATATACTGGAAGTGGTGGCTCAGTGGTTAAGGCTTTGGGCTACTGATCAGAAAGGTTTTCTGATCAGTAAATCCCAGCACAAACCTGCCATGGTTAGACGTCAACAGCTTAGTTGTTGCCAATCTCAACCTTTTACATCCAAGCAATGTAAATGTATTTTCTGTTAGAGCATTAGTGTTAAGCTTGTGTTTGTGCTCTACACAAAACTTGATTCAAGTCAAGTAGATGATATTATTCAATCCATATACAAGTGTACACAGAAATGTAATCCTCCGGAATCATACTGCAACACATTAATACAGGACACTGAGTGAGTCAGTCCCTCCAGTATTTCACGATTCTGCGATCGCGGAGATTAACGCAAAATCAAGTAAACTCTGCGATATTCGGAGGAGCTTGTAATTTTTCTGAACTATCATAGATTTTCAACAGATTTGGGCCAAGACATGTCATGTGACATCATCACAAAGCACATTCAGCCTCTTTGATTTATGTGCGTTGAACATGAGTACAACTAAAAGGCCTCATTTACCAACAAACATCACTGCGAAAGACAGTGAAAAACAATTTCGTGCGATTTCGGCAATTCAAGTGGTTTTCTGCAGAAAAAAAAGCACAAAATTCAGAAATTTTGAAAAAAGCCGCAGCAAAATGAAGCATTTTTGGCTGCAACAATCACAAAAAACCTCCTGTACAGACTGCTAAGTGAAACAGTGCAGCGTCATACCATGAATACGTAGTACATTGCAGTACAATAAATACACTGCACAGTGCTTTTGACTATACATCATGTGGATGAGTTTTCCATCTGTCCATTTTCTGTACCGCATATCCTACACAAGGTCACGCGGGAGCCTGGAGCCTATCCCAGGGAACTCGGGGCACAAGGCGGGGGACACCCTGGACAGGGTGCCAACCCATCACAGGGCACAATCACACACACATTCACACACAACACTACAATCAATTTGGAACTGTCACTCAGCTTCCAACAATGTTTTTGGACTGGAGGAGGAAACCAGAGTACCCAGAGGAAACCCCCAACTCCAGAGGTGCGAGGCAAATGTGTTTACATCTAAGCCACCGTGACCCCCTGGCTGAGTTTTGTAGCATAAAATACAAAAGCTGATTAAAACTATGCAGACTGTATAATTAATATATAATAATATATAATGTATATATTATACACTATATAGTGTATAATGATTAGCAGGATGTTAATATGCAAAAGGTAAGCGTGTACAAAAATATTAGCTTGTAAACTGTCATGTTAATATAAACATCATATAAACACCACTTCCATAAGGACATTTGTGAAGTCAGGAAGATAACGTGTTGTAAAGTGTAAGTCTGAATAGGGTGTGTATGGCGGTCAGTTTTTGATAGTTCACTTCAGTTTGATACTGATATGTTTGAGTCACTTACTTCTTACGCTTGATGCCTCGACTCAGTTGTAAGCTGTCTGGATATAGGAGCCTTCCAGATGAATAAATGTAAATGTTTAATCAGGGAAACACCAAAGTGTGCTGGACTTTGGCCCTTCAGGAGTGTATGGGTGGGGAACCCCCGCTTTCAACCTTACACACATACAGACACCCTTTTTTTCACCAGACTTCCCAAAATGAGGTTCCCTAACCTTTCAGGAGTTGATTTCACATTAATGAACAGACAGTATATTATTTAAAGCCTGAGGGCAGGTCCATGACACACACTTGAACAACTAAGATGTGTGTAAGTGTGTGTGTGCCTGTCTGATAGCACTGAAAATGTTTAGACCTTAGCTCCATGGTATGTCTTAGACCTGATTTATACTTCTGTAAACACCTGTCATGGTGTCATGAGCAGACTCGCACATAGATGTCTGCCTTCATACTTGTATGTAACATGTGCCCGTACACTATGGAGCAGAGTTTACAGAATAAAGAGGTTTCCTCCGGGCACTCCGGTTTCCTCCCCCGGTCCAAAGAAATGTGTTGTAGGCTGTTTGGCATTTCCAAATTGTCTGTAGTGTGTGAATGGGTTTGTGAGTGTGGGTGCAATTGTACCCTGCGATGGGTTGGCACCCTGTCCAGGGTGTCCCCTGCCTTGTTCCCAGAGTCCCCTGGGATAGGCTCCAGGCTCTCCACAACCCTGTGTAGGATAAACGGTATGGAAAATGGATGGATTGATGGAACTGAGTAATTCATATCACCAACACTGCGTCTTTACTGAGAGTCCATTAGAAGAAAATAGAAAATAAAGTGCGTGATTCGGCAGGCTGCTTAAATTGGCCATTATAATGACAGCTGCAGCCAGTATAAAGCCTTGCACGTTATATTTGCATATGCTGCTATATCTTGACTGTAGTTTTCTGTAAATAAATGGGTGACATAATAATATGATCATATCGGTATGACCCAAACATGAAATGTAGGAGAAACCTGATCTGCATGATTGTGCTGTTAATTTATAGACGAGACCAAAGCTGATATTTTAAGCAGAGTTTTTCATCCATTTCTGTGGCAAATTTCTGTCAACAATTTTAAAAAGTGGTTGGGGGTACATGCTTAGCTTTCCCAGCATATGGGACTCTGAAAATGCTGGATATTGTTTTGTTTAAATGTAAGATTTGGGGCAGTATTATTCCTTTGAACTGTAATATTCTGAGCAGTATTACTCCATGTTATAAGAGTCATAATATCTCATCATGGCATTTCCGGTCATGCAAACGGATGCACCTCCACTGGTACACTGGTAGCTTTTGGGACTGCATATACGTGTGAGTCCATCAGTGCGCCTCTTCACACCACACTTACCCATAAACCCTTTCTTCGCATCGTGACGCAAATACGCTTTAACACAGAAGTTTAAACCAGCCCTAAGTCTATATTTACTACATGGCCTGATAATGAGGGTGGACAGTTTACAGTAGTCTGTTATTAGTCTATGCATGGTGCTTCTTTCAGACCAAAGGGAGAAAGAGAGAAGCAGAATAAAGCAGACTAGATGCAGGGGAGACAAGCTTCATCTGCAGCTGTTCACTACAAATATATATCATGATATACTGTATGGAGAATCTATTTATCCAACCACTAACTGTGCTTTACCCTGCAACAGATGTTCATTCTTCAAAAATAAGACGTTACTGCCATGCAATATCCACTGACACTTTTCAGAGTCATTTAGGCTCCGTTCGTATAGCTGACCAAACAGTTGGAATTAGAGACTATGATAGAGTCTCTGCGCCTTTGTTTTCAGGAACCGATACACAGTTCCATATGCTTTACAGTCAGAGTACTTAGAGACAACTCTCCAGTGCTAATGTCCGCAGTGACCATAAACTGTTGCGCAGGCACCGAATGGAAACTTGTCTTCTGACTAGAAAGACAGAAACAAGAAGTCAGACTTAGTTTTTGCTGTGACTTCTTTCATGCTCTCTCTGAAATATACAGAGCTGGAGATTTGGAGACATCATAGATTAAGTTGCCTGTTATGCCTGCTGTTGTTTACGTGGTAGAAAATGCACACGTCCCATTCTCACATGCTTACACACGCCACAGGCTGACACAGATGCACACACTTATTTCCTACAGATTTTAGTCATTCGGACGAAAGGTCACATTCTTGAGGAATTGCTTGGATCTTGTCATGGATAATCAAAAAAAAAAAAAAAAAGCCTGTTGGGATTTCTAATGTCTGATAGGATGATATCACCTAGCCACCTAACCACTTACATCACCACAGCTGCATGCTCAGCCGTGACTATAGAGCGTTTTTGTGTGTCTGTGTTTGCATGCGAAGATGTGTGTGTGTGTGTGTGTGTGTGTGTGTGTGTGTGTGTGTGTGTGTGTGTGTGTGTTTCTGTATGGGTGTGAACATGGAATAATAGGAGAGGTTCTAGTTTAATAAGTGATGCATCCAAAAATGTTCCTTTTTTCAACCCCCACACACCCTCTCTCGATTTGCATTGTCATATTCTCTGTGATTTATTTAGCAGTGCCCTGTAAAGATATACCATAACACCCATGATAATGTTCATCACTAACGTTAGCAGAGTTAGCTAGATGGCATGCTAGTTAAGCACAGATGTTCTGGGGCTAATGGATTTTGGGTTCGTTTTTATCCTCAGATAAAATTGAGCGATTTTGTGATCGGAGAAATGGACGCAAAATCAAGGAAACTCCTCAATATTCGGAGGAGCTTGCAAATTCTCAAAATTACCACAGATTTTCCAGAGATTTGCGCCAAGACACATCATGTGACATCATCACAACCAACATTCAGCCAAAACCCTCATTGATTCACGTGCGTTGAACATGACTACAGCTAAAAGGTCTCATTTATCAACAAACGTAACTGCGAAAGACCGTGCAAACCAATTGAAATTTCACCAATTCAAGTAGTTTTCCTCAAAAAAGCACAAAAAAAACCCTCAAATTGCACAGCAATTTTTGAAAAAAGCCACAGCAAATTCAAGCATTTTTGGCCACAACAATCACAAAAAAAAACCACCATAAAATCCTGTATGGACTGGTTGTGGAGGCCTGTTTAGTGACATCACTGAGCTGAAACGTCATGCTTCCAGAATAATTTCTTTACAGAAGTGCTGTAAAATACAGTGGGGGAAAAAAGTATTTGACCCCCTGCTGATTTTGTACGTTCGCCCACTGACAAAGAAATGATCAGTCTATAATTTTAATGGTAGGTGTATTTTAACAGTGAGAGAGAATAACAACAAAAAAATCCAGAAAAACGCATTTCAAAAAAGTTATAAATTGATTTGCATTTTAATGAGGGAAATAAGTATTTGCTCCCCTATCAATCAGCAAGATTTCTGGCTCCCAGGTGTCTTTTACACAGGTAATGAGCTGAGATTAGGAGCACTCTCTTAAAGGGAGTGCTCCTAATCTCAGTTTGTTACCTGTATAAAAGACACCTGTCCACAGAAGCAATCAATCAATCAGATTCCAAACTCTCCACCATGGCCAAGACCAAAGAGCTGTCCAAGGATGTCAGGGACAAGATTGTAGACCTACACAAGGCTGGAATGGGCTACAAGACCATCGCCAAGCAGCTTGGTGAGAAGGTGACAACAGTTGGTGCGATTATTCGCAAATGGAAGAAACTGTCAGTCTCCCTCGGTCTGGGGCTCCATGCAAGATCTCACCTCATGGAGTTTCAATGATCATGAGAACGGTGAGGAATCAGCCCAGAATTACACGGGAGGATCTTGTTAATGATCTCAAGGCAGCTGGGACCATAGTCACCAAGAAAACAATTGGTAACACACTACGCCGTGAAGGACTGAAATCCTGCAAGGTCCCCCTGCTCAAGAAAGCACATGTACAGGCCCGTCTGAAGTTTGCCTGAATGATTCAGAGGAGAACTGGGTGAAAGTGTTGTGGTCAGGTGTGGTCAGATCTCTTTGGCATCAGCTCAACTCGCCGTGTTTGGAGGAGGAGGAATGCTGCCTATGACCCCAAGTCATAACACCATCCCCACCATCAAACATGGAGGTGGGGGTGTTTTTCTGCTAAGGGGACAGGACAACTGCACCGCAACAAAGGGATGATGGACGGGGCCATGTACCATCAAATCTTGGGTGAGAACCTCCTTCCCTCAGCCAGGGCATTGAAAATGACCTTAATGACTTGGAGAGGATCTGCAAAGAGGAGTGGGACAAAATCCCTCCTGAGATGTGTGCAAACCTGGTGGCCAACTACAAGAAACGTCTGACCTCTGTGATTGCCAACAAGGGTTTTGCCATCAAGTACTAAGTCGAAGGGGTCAAATACTTATTTCACTCATTAAAATGCAAATCAATTTATAACTTTTTTGAAATGTGTTTTTCTGGATTTTTTTTGTTGTTATTCTGTCTCTCACTGTTGAAATACACCTACCATTAAAATTATAGACTGATCATTTCTTTGTCAGTGGGCAAACGTACAAAATCAGTAGGGGATCAAATACTTTTTTCCCCCACTGTAAATACTAAGGTGATACTATATCCGATACTGGTACTAACACGAACTTTTGAGTTCAAGGCTACTTTAAACTGAACTTTCAAATTGAAGATAAGAATATTGCAGATTATTTCATGAATCATTTATTCTGCATCATTTAGTTAAAGGCTACGTGCCTTTGATTAAAGGATTAAAGGATTATAATGCTTGAAGACATATATAATTATAAGTGATTATAGGACCTAAACCTTGTGTATTTATGGACCTGCATCGTTATGTTTGAGGACTGACTGTCAGAGACGAGCATGCTTTTTATAGTGCCTGTTTATAGTGGAGAGGTGAATGTCCAGATCTCTCTTTTCCTTTTGTTGTTTATAGAAGACGTTCCATGCGTTGAGTTGAGAAAGACGAGAGAGAGAGAGAGAGAGAGAGAAAGAGAGAGAGAGAGAGAGGATGAGTCACAGTCTTTGCCAGCTGTGCTCGTGGCTGTGTTGGAGGCCGTGTGGCCCCCATTGTGCAACTCTCAAAGCAGCTCTGGCTGTTTTGATGGAAACTCTGTTTTGCAGCTTAGAGTCTGCCCCAGTAGTGTCTTTCTGCTTATGGTTGAAAAACAAGCCATGCTGAAAAAAAAATGGAAATACCAACCTGGGGGTAGAATGGGGAAATGATCTTTTTCATTGAAATCAATTGGATCAAGGATGATAGATTTGCACTGATTTGGAGAATTTACCTTTCAAAAATCACACGTTATCCCACATTCATGGAAAAGCTGTGAGTGCTCTGCAGACCAATTTTGAAGCTTTGAGTCTACCATTTTAGGTGACCTTCTCCCCTCCCCATGTTAAACAAGAGCTCAGGGTGCAAAAGCACTTGTCTTCGATGCATTAGTGAAGCTCTGTTGTACAAGCAAATGGATTATTTGCACCCTGCTGTCATATTTGGCAAGTAACACAAGCTTTGGCTTCATCTCAACCCTTTCTCTTATAACTCCACACGGCTGCAGATTCACAAACCTCAGGTCTCGGCATACGGGAGCTTGTATGAACTGAATGGAGATTTTTGGTCGTTGAATGGATCCTCCCGACAGAGGCCTTCTGTAATTTGCCAACAGGGCTATAGTTAGGAGGCTGCTAATTGCAGAGCGCCACATGGCACTGTTGTGGTGGTGTGCACTCGGAGCACTCTGGTGTCGTGCTCTGTCTGGGCCTGCCGCTCCATATCCAGCTTCTCTATAACAGCCTTCCTTTATTGTCTGGTAGGAGGAACCGTAATGAAATCGTAAACGTTACAGCTTTGGAACATTTTTGGTTGTTGTTGTTGTTGTTGTTTGTTTGTTTGGTCTTCATACTTTCCCCTGTCAAGTATGAGTATTTTTATCTTTAATCATTTTCAGGCAAAACACAGTATTGTTGGTGCTGGACAGTAATGAGTTGATTCTTTCCTGCTGCTCTGATTGACTGCTCCCCCCAGGAACCCAGAAGCCTTAGACAGACTGTTTGTTAAAATGTCTGACTTTTAAAATTTGGCTTACAGGCAGTCCTACACAGGTAAGAATAATTTTCTAGCTAAATTTTCCCACCATTGAAGTTCGCTTTCATACAAAGAGAGAGAGAGAGAGAGAGAGAGGGAGAGAGAGACCCCCTCCTACATATCTGTAATGGGACTGTCATGCAGAAAGACGCCATTGTGTAGGCCTAGATCCTGTTTCTGCTGGGGCCTGTAATTAAGAAGGGATTGCATAGGCAGGGACATTTGGGTGCCTGCTTCAGGGGAAGGGTTTGGCCTGGTTGGTAAACTGTCTACAAAAGTGCCTAACTGCTCAACACCCACACACAACCCCAGAGTCTACACAGGGTCCAGCTGAGACTCAGCAGAAGGTTGTACACGCAGAGAGAAAAAGTAAGACAAGTCTCGGAAAAAGGAAGCCTTCATTTAAATGTGTCATTTGAGCGCTGAGTTTGCTGTTTCTCTGTTACCAAGGTAACTTGAGAAGAGTTCTCTTTTTGATGGAGGGAAACAATAAAAGAAAGTGAGAAAGCTTGGAGCCTGGAGGGATTACTGCCAGAGCTGTGATGTCAGCGGTGCACTCACCTTCTAAGAAATGTCAGTCTGAGAAAGATCAGAGCCGAGCAGAGCACTGGCTTAGGTAATATGGCAAAAGATATAATCACAGTACTTTAAAAACATTTTATGACAAATGATATACATCATGAGTTTTGTTTTTCTAAGATTTGATAACATGTTGCAATGGGTTCCACCAGTAAACAGTTTCGGCACATTTTTAAAAACCCGTGAGAAACCTGTGAGTTAAATTATGTTGCTTTTATGTTCACAAAACTAGCCAGAAAAAACAGGAAAAATAAAAGCTGCTGATCCAAAGTTGGCGGTGGTAGATTTTAATTTTACTGTATGATACCATGGTTACAGGCTCTCTATCTGGATTCCATTTGTCAGTGTTGAACTACTGTCAGTGCTTATGATATGGTCAAAAATGTCAGCATGCAATTATTCACAAAAAACTGTCACCATGTAACCAACTCTTAGATCTTTAGATATCTTGTCTATTGTTATACTACATTGTTTCTGCAATATTATTATACACTCATCAGCCACTTTAATAGGAACATAAGTACACATGCTCATTCATGCAATTATCCAATCAGCAAATCATGTGGCATCACAACTAATAAAATAGTTCAATACAGGTTAGGAGCTTCAGTTATAGCTCACATCATACATCAAGATGGTTTTACCAGTCTTCAGTTTCGTTGAGCCTGTGCCCACTGTAGCCTCATATCCCTGTTCTTGGCTGAAGGAGTGGAACTCAATGTGGTCTTTTGCTGTTATAGCTCATCCGCCTCAAAGTTTGATGTGATGTGAGTTCTGAGATGCTTTCCTGCTCACCACGGTTGTAAAGAGTGGTTGTTTGTATTACCATAGCCTTCTTCTCAGTTCAAATCAGTCTGTCCATTGTCCTCTGAACTCTCTTGCACAGTACTGCCACTTACTGGATGTTTTTTGCTTTCCGCACCATTCTGTGTACACTCTAGAGACTGTTGTGCATGAAAATCCCAGAAGATCAGCAGTTTCTGAAAAATTCAAACCAGCCGTTTGGCACCAACAACGATGCCATGTTCATAGTCACTGAGATCACATTTTTCCCCATGCTGATGTTTGATGTAAACATTGACTGAAGCTCGTGATGATACTCATGCCTAATTCATTGGATAATTGCTTGAATGAGCAATTATCCAATGATGCCTGATTAGTTTCACTTCATACTTTCGAAGACTGCCTTTTCCTGAAGTACATTTTGAAGTTCAGTGCCATGTCCTCCCAGCCCACCATTTGTCATTTGGCTAATCTTGGGTTCTCTCGTTGTCCCTCACCTTTTCTCTCTCTCTCTCTCTCTCTCTCTCTCTCTCTCTCTCTCTCTCTCTCTCTCTCTCTCTCTCTCTCTCTCTCTCTCTCTCTCTCTCTCTCTCTCTCTCTCTCTCTCTCTGGCAGGTTAGGGCAGTCTTGATGGCAGAGGTGATGGAGGGAAGTGCAGCAGCTGCAGCAATGGCTGTTCCTAGTGCCAGCATGGACTGGCAGAAGAGGTGCATCGCCCTTGAAATGCAGCTACTCCGCTTCCGACTGCAGGCAGGGAAAATTCGTCAGCTGCTGGCTGAAAAGGTATGGAGTGACAGCACTTAAGTCGCACTTAAAGTTGTTAAATTCAATCTTTGGCTCAAATCTCAATTCATAGCACTGCTATGATTTCAAACATGGAGGTCCTTAACACATGGTACATATGATATTTCAATATATAATGATATTTCAATCCAGATGCAAGTACATGACATTCACATAAGTGGCTTTACTATGTTACATGTTGTTGTCCAGCTTGTCTTTACCTTATACATGAGGCTTGATTTAATGCTTAACCTTTACCGATACATCCTGCTGCTTTTGCCATGCGCTTCCTCCTCCTCGGGCAGTGGGTAAACTAATGCTTTCTCCTCTTTTTCCCCTCTGTCCCCTGCACTCTTTCATGCTCCGCTAACCTTGCTGTTGCAAGAAGCAGTTAATTGTCAGACTTGGCAGAGAGCCTCGTAAAGAGAGTGAGGAGACACAACTGACTAATGTGAATGTGTGCTTCATTTGATTTTCAGGAGTGTGTGTGAGAGTAAGTGTGCTTGTAAGTTTTTATTGGAAAGTGGAGCACAGTGCTGTAAATTTCCATCCCTCACCATTTCATCAAGATTACAGCTGAACAGAATAAATTCTTTTTTTTTTTTTTTTTGAGATCTGAGACTCAACAGCAAAACTGGATACACATTTGATCAAACACAAGCATCAGCTTGAATTTCTATTATCTGCCTAAATGGTAGAACAGAAGAAGTGCTTTATGTTTGCTTTTAAGTGAACAGTGTTGGACACATCTGGTCTTGAGAATGGTATAGATAAGCAAGACTAGTCTGTAAACCATGAACATGTGTGTAATAATAGCCGTGCTCCCACAAAGGGACAATGCAGAGAAGACATCAGACCTATGGTTTTTGCTTTTGTTTGTCTCATGTATTGTCTCATTAAGTGCACATAGTGAGGGGTGAATAAAGATATTGCACACATCGGTAGTCAGACCTTAAATGTACATACTACATACTTACACACTACACAGACAGTTAAGTTGCTTGAATGCTTACCCTGTGATTTATATTTTGGGCTATAAAGACACTCAAAAAACATGGAATGACATAAGGCCATTATTATTTACATAAATATTTTACAATATAATTTACATTATTATTTACATAAAAAAGATTTTCCCAAATGGAGATGGAAACAGCATCTAATCTGAGACATTGCATATGTAAAGGACCAAATTTTATATGAATAACGTTTGCCTGGCATCCCTGGGGTTGGGGGTTTGGTTCCCACCTCCACCCTGTGTGTGCGAAGCTTGCATGTTCTCTCCATGCTTCAGGGGCCTCCTCCAGGTACTCTGGTTTCCTCCCCCAGTCCAAAGACATGCATTGAAGGATGATTGGCATCTCTAAATTGTCCATAGTGTGCAATTGTGCCCTGGGATGGCCCCTGCCTTGTGCCCTGAGTTCCCTGAGATAGGCTCCAAGCTTCCCATGACCTTGTGTAGGATAAGCAGTACAGAAAATGGATGGATGGATGGACTATGAGCATGTTTTAACCAAAACATTGGAATTATTTTATTAATCCAACAAATCAAAATAATGAATTAAAAAGCATGATAAAATAACCCAAGTCCCACGCACGTATTATAATTTCATCTGTTTAGTATGTTATTACCACATTATATTGTGCACCTCAACTGTCAATGCACTATATATTAAACAACGATTAGATACAACTTTTTAACCCCTGTCTGAGCTTCAAGATCTGTGACACTGTGATAACAATATATATTGGATCGAGTACTATTTTATAAGCTGCCAAATAACAAAGATATCCCCCCTGGAAATACTGATGGAAGTGTTAATGTTGAATGAATACCATCCTATACTTAAGTATTTAACTGTGTGTGTCCTTTCTTTCTCTCAGTCTGTCTTTGCTTCTCTTTATCTCTTCATACGCAGGATGTTTGCTGTCCAAACACAGTTCACAGACTGGTGTCTTACATCAGGTCTTGACTCTCCTCATGACATCTACCCCCCCATCCATCTCTCTCTTTCTCTCTCTCTCTCTCTCTCTCCACTTAAGGTTAGGTTAAATATCCGTCTTTTCTCTGTGTCTGGTTGTTTTGTAAAAGGAGAGGAGGAGTGGAGAGAAGGGTGTTGACAGCTTGCAGCTCATGGTATTGCCGGAAGATTACTTCTGACACTATTCCACTGGCTCTTCAGGCAGTGTTAGGAGTGTTTCACACATTGACCCACTTTGGAGCTTGGGAATAGGACAGTGTAGCATGTGATGAGGGTGTGATTGGAGTTTTGTAGAGTGAGACAGTGTTTGTGTTAACTGCTCATGTTGCAGCACATGTTTTTGTGCTCAAAAGAAAAAAATCTCAGTACTAAAGAGAGAAATCCATGGCTGTACTATATATAAAATGCTGGAATAAGTATTGACAGCGAGTATATGTGTATATTATGCTCTCTTTGTCGAGATCAAATATCTCCACAATGATAGGAGTACATTATAAATTTTAACTTGTGGGGATGTTGGGCTGCTGAAGAAAAAAAGGCAGCTTGTATTTGACAGACAATATATTTCCTTTGACTAGGAGGAGGCATGCCCTTATTTAGCCACACTAATACACAAGTCGGTGTAAATGCACACAAAGGCAGTATTACAGCAGTGTTTTTGCATGCATGAATAATGTGAGAGCAGGAAGGGCTGGCTGTGAGGTAATCTCTATGGAGTTCTGCTTCATAACCAGGTATCAGACAGGGGGATTAGCCTGAAGCAGCAATATTCTGTCTCTTCCTCTGTTCTCTCTCACTTACACAGTCTGTATATCTCTACTGTCTTGTAGCCTTCAGCTGATTTTTTTTTCTCTCTTAATAATTGAGCTAGAGTCCATTGGAACCATGTCAGTATGCGAGGTGGTTAATGATTGTGGTGCTCGGCTGCTGTTTCACTTTGGCGAGGGCTGTGTTTTAATAGAGGACAGTAGTGGACAGTGAAGTTCAGTAATACTCTTGGCACTACACCACATTCTCATGTCCTTCATTTATATTAATCTGTGTTTAACGCCATGGCTGGAGTTTGCTGTCTTTGCACTAAGGTTCAAATCAGACCAAAAGGAGACACCTGACCTCCTGTTCGAAAGAGCAACTGCATTTACAATGAGACAGCTGGTAAATGTCTGACATGCTTATGCTTGTCCCTGTGCCCTCTCACCTCTGTGACTTGAAGTCTGGACCCTCTACTTTTTCCATTTTCATCCATTTTAAGTTTGCTGGGTCACAAAGACAATAATGAATGAATCTTTAGTCTTAGTTGTGGCTGGCATTGAAAACATTGTTGGGTATGTTGTAGCCTGTCAGACATTCAGACATATCATGCAAGATTCACTTAATGGGATCCATGTGCATAGGTTTGTTAGTACCAGTATTGTGTGCTGGGCTGTGTGAGATGTATAGCAAGAAAAAAAGGAATGCAGAAGAGGTTTTTTTTCTCTCTGAGCCTCTGCCATAAGCTCTACCTAAAGACACACTGGTTCCATGCATTTACTTTAGCATTCCTTGGACTGCACATTCCTCTTTAGATGTATGAAATAGCTGATCTCAGCACATTGCATTCTTCAGAGCTCCTTTTCTCTCATTTGTAGTCACTTTCTCCTCTCTCTTTATGCTTCAGATGATTTTGTTTCTTCCTTCCCTAAAAAGCTTTCAGAGACTTATCATCTAAGAGTACATAGTGGTGTTATTAGGGCAGCTCTTCATTCCCTTTTAAACCCTGCCCTGCTTATCCGGGCTCCTTCCTTAAGTCTAAAACTAGCAAATGCCAATTCCTCTGTGGGGAGACTTACTTCTTAAACCATCACCAGTTGAACATCTGTGCTCTATATGTGTTCAAGTATGTGCACAACTGTTATGAGTAGTGGGTGGGAGGGAGGTTTACAAAGACGAGGTGCAGTCAGACATGCCCTAACCACCTCTCTCCTGTCAGCTGGTCATGGTGGTCTGGCAGAGAACTGGAGCAGACTGTGGTAGGCAAATACCCAGCCTTGCACTGATAAACCACAGGCTAAATGTAGCACTTGGTGTCAGGCGCTGGTAAAGTCCTCTCACTATTAAGCATTTTGCATTATTTAGCATTCAGCCAGGAAAATCCCATTGGGTTAAATCCAGTTGTATACAATACACCACCAGGCATAGTGAACAATTTAGAAGTTTCAATTCACAATTATTAATGCATCCAGTATTCTCTGCATGTCTTGCTGTAGATGCAAGAACTAGAGCAGAGAGTGACGGAGGCTGACCAGCGGGCTGAGAATGCAGAGAAACAAGTATGACCTCTTGTTAATTTCAACTAATGCTGATTACTGCCTCTTAATGCTTTTTTAAATTAGTGATTCAGGAGCACTGATTAAAGATATTGTTATTTATTCTGGTATTCTGAATTCTAGGTGCAGATAATGGAAGAGAAGCTTAAATCAGTGAATATGCATCCCAGTGAATCAGAAAGCTCCTTGTACAGGCGATATCAAGAGCTGACCGGTCAGATACAGGAGAAAGATATGGTAGTAAAGAAACTTGAAGCACAGCTGGAAAAACAGGTATGTAGCGATACTGATCTGAGGGAGACACATAGCCATGTATGTCCATAAAACTCACAGACTGGGATGATCTGACCTTTTCACTTGCCCATAACTGTTTTTCTTTATCTCCAGAATTTGGTTCGAGCCCAAGAAGCCAAGATTATAGAGGAGAAAGCAGCCAAAATCAAAGACTGGGTTACGTTTAAGTTACGGGAGGTGAGCTATGAGCTTGAGGGAAAAAAAACATTCAACCTAGCACACTTGAAGGTTTATTCACTTTGTCCCCTTTGTTATGTCATGTTTCATTATATGGAACCTCTTTGGAAAATTGAACTATTATTCATCCGTAGAACCGATGAGGAGCTATTTATCAACCAGCTATTTATCAATACCATGTAACCATTTCTATTAAATATTACCATTAATACATTTCCCTTTCAGATGGAGATGGAGAACCAGCAATTGAAGCTGACTAACCTGAAGCAGGCAGAACAGATCCTCCTGCTGCAGGACAAACTCCAAAGTAAACCTACTTATTATTTTTAATCATTCTCATTTTTTCAATCATTTAGTTTCATTGAAGTCTGAATTTCCAATTTGTTTACCACAGCTGTACTGGAAAGGTCCACATCTCCATGTTCTCCAAAGCCTCTAGTGGTGGATGTCCAACTGGTGTCCTCCAGCCCCCTGCAAACGCCCAGCTACTTTGGAGCATCCCCTACCCAGGATGAGGGCTTGAGGCTGACCGGCTCATGCAAGCCTGGTTCCAACACTATCAGAGGCATGTCTTTACATCCCCATCACAATTTAGTGCATAACACACAGAGTTGTATGATGTTGGTTTTATCTTATGTTCTTTCTTTTTCACATGTGATGATTGATTTGTTGAGAAACTGGTTGATCCCTTGGGAATAAATAAAGTTTATTTAGTTCATCAAATTATGTGCCTTTAACATATTTGTCAACCTGGGCTAGAGAACTTGAGTGAATTCTTTTTGTGTCTGTTACAGATGGTAAGAGGAAGGCACCAGAGGCTCCAGACTCCCAGAATGCATCTGAACACTTGACTCAACACAAATTCAGCACAGATAAAAGAGTCACTGCAACTGGAATGAAGGTAACGGACAGGAGGGAAGGGATAGAGCCTTCTTCTGTTATCGCACGTGAGCGAGGAGGCGGAGGAGCTTCAGACAGAGACCACTCCTCTGACGAGCTCAACAGCAAGTTCCGCTTACAGCGCCTTCGCTCCTCTTCATCCTCATCTTCATCTTCTTCCTCAACCTATGAGACTTCTGGCCCTCGTAGCTTTGACACACCCACACCCACTCCTAAGAGTCCTCCTCCAGTGGGGGTTTCTCTAGCGCAAATAAATCCTACTCCCCTAGTACTGCCTTCTGGCACCAGTATGACCCTACCCAAGGTCCGAACCCCTCTGACACCTCGTGACAGCATCCAGCTCCTCAAGAAACACCACAGTCAACCCCAGCCAGGCCTGGAACGCCTCCATCACGTTAACGTCACTATAGACATCGGATCCTCCACATCCCCGTACCGTCATAGTCTGGCTCTGGGTTCTGCCTCGACACTTGGGGTGGAGGAGACAGACATTGATGAGGGACCTCTAGAAAGCATGGATGGGGTGGTAGAAGGATCCACAGAAGAAGTAGCACCCTACGATGGCGTCTCATTTGTGGGGTTGGCAGAGGAGCTGGAGATGCTGGATCCGGAAGCTCTGAAACCTCCTACTCCACCTTTGCACCGCTTTCCTTCCTGGGTATGATGGATGGAGGAATGTTTGTCTAAAACAGACTTATTTAAGACTTACATTCAGTACTTGGTCGTTACTGACTGCTCTTTTATGCATGCATGTGTTCTGTAGGAGAGTCGTATCTATGCAGTTGCAAAGTCTGGTATGAGAGTTTCAGAAGCCAGCCCTGGAGCCAGAAATATGGGGAGAGGTAGGTGAACCAATCAACAGTAATTTCTGTTTTAGCACCACAAATATTACAAACAACCATCACTCAATCACCAACTAGTTACCAAGAAGTTCACTCCATCACCAGCCAATCACCACACCTCACTCAAAGATACACCATCAACAGATGATATGGTTTAAGTATGTTTGTGTGGTTTTGCGCCTCTTGAGCTGTCAGTAAGAGGCCAGGTCTTGTTTGATGTCACTTCCTCTCACCTGGGGGAACACACACACACACACCTGGACAGCTGAAACAAACATTCACTGAAGCTTTAAAGGCTTTTCAAGGTGTGTCAGAACAGAGGCTGAGAATGGAATGGCTTCTTTCTCATTAACCCTGATGAAAGGACAAAGGCAGTGTGTAATTTGCACTGTGCCTCCCCTTCTCGTTTTTCCTTAACTTACAGCTTACAGATTCCCAGAGCAGCTCTAGGAGATATACTGTTCCTGGGCATCCTGTGTACTCATGAGTTGGGAAAAATTAGCCCAATACACTTAATATAGAGCATTGAATGTTAGACTTGACTGTTAAATTAAGTTTCTAAATAATGTCAACTAGATAGCAGGTCTTCAGGATCAGGGGAGACCAACTGTGGAATACCATTTTAATTTGTAATTGTTTTTTCAATCAAATGGTTTTACATTGTTGGGTCATATAATCATAAAATTTGAATGCTGAAATTGCACACAATGGTATTCAGACCTCAGCTGTAACTACAGTCTTAATCACTATTCATAGAGTTTATGCACATACAGGGTGGAATTTGAATGAAAAGAGATCATTAACCTCTCAGTAACCTGACTCTGAATATGAATAATAAGGAACACACTCATCTTTGGTAACCGCTTTCGATAACCGGTTGTGGCAAATGTGGGGCCTATACTAGGAAAACTGGGCGTGAGGCAGGAACACACCCAGGATGGAACCATCACAGGGCACCATGCATATGCACATTCACATGTATAGGGGCAATTTACGTAGCCAATCCAACTACATGCATGTTTTTGGGAGGAAACTGGAGTACCCAGAGAAAGCCTATGCAGACATGTGGAGAACATGCAAAACTCCACACAGTAACCCAAACTCAGGATAAAATCTGGGACCCTGGAGCTACTCACTACGCTAGTATGAGGAATGTTCCCCACACAAATATTGAAGTATCTTTTGAACTTAAGTCACCAATTCTGAATACGTCCCTAAGCCTTTTATTTGAGTTCTTGCTGCCTTGTAAATTGGGTGTATTGCAAAAAATTTTGAATACAGCATAGCAGAATGCACAGAAACATTTGGCATTAGCATTAGTTCTGAGTTGTTAGGTTTTAGTTTAATACTGGATGTAAATGTCCACACAAACACTCCCACTGGCTATGATCATTGTGTTAGACATGAATACTTTCTGGCAAACCTTGGGTTAGTCATAGTTGTCGACCTTCACCATGTATTCTTTGCTGTCTGAGTGGAGCTGACCTTGCAAGACTTATGTGTGGACATGGAAATGTTCTGATATTCAGCAGGTTTTCAGCACCATGTTTCTACATGTGATTATTATTCTGCAGTGTCCACCTTCCCCCAGTACCCTGCAGCTGGTCCTTTCACACATCTCATCTACAAGAATATCAGCATACCGGTTTACTCCACACTGAAAGGGGTGAGAAGACACCAGTGCAGCATTATTATTATTATTATTATTATTATTATTATTATTATTGTTATTATTATTATTAATATTATTATTATTATTTTCCTTACTGATGCTACTGTTAATCTAGTTTGTCAGTGAAAATTCTGAAACATTTAAGCTTAAGATTTTCACTGCTTTGCTGACTGCCATGTTTGCATTTGCAGAAAGCCACACAGATCAGCAGTGCTCCTCTCCCTGATGAAGACTCAGGCTCAGAGGATGACAGCAGCTCGCTGGCCAGCCTGCGTACCTCAACAGTGGGGACAGAGAAGAAGGGCAGTACCCCAGGCAGCCCTCGTGCTGTGAAGAGAGGTGAAGAAACATGACTACCAATCTATTTTTTCTAAATCTGTTTCTACCCATTTAATACACCTTAAAAGACACAGAAGGGGAAGATAAAACAATGCACTGAAATGTAGTGTTCTGTCTTCTCAGTGGTGGAAATATTTAGTCTCCTGGCTCTTCAGGGAATGGTTTAACCCCCCCAATCTGAATGTCTAGGATAACACTTCATCTCCTTTTTTGTTTACATGTTTGTATACTT
The DNA here is from genome assembly GCA_023630585.1 of Cranoglanis bouderius. Taxonomy (NCBI): domain Eukaryota; kingdom Metazoa; phylum Chordata; class Actinopteri; order Siluriformes; family Cranoglanididae; genus Cranoglanis; species Cranoglanis bouderius. The sequence goes on along the minus strand of CM042543.1, from coordinate 19,024,456 downwards.
TGTTTTTGTTAATGTAGGTTTTTTTTTTTTTTTAAACATGTAATTAGTCTTGACTTCTTCAGAGTGTCCTTTTTGGTTTTTATTAGACAACTCTAGCATTTACACTGATCAGCTATAACGTAAAAACAGCTGCCTAATATTGTGTAGGTCCCCCTTGTGCCACTGAAACAGCTCTGACCCGTCAAGACATGGACTCCATAAGACCTCTGAAGGTGTGCTGTGGTATCTGGCACCAAGATGTTAGCAGCAGATCCTTTAAGTCCTGTAAGTTGCAAGGTGGGGCCTCCATGGATCAGACTTGTTTGTCCAGCACATCCCACATGTGCTCGATCAGATTGAGATCTAGGGAAATTGGAGGCCAAGTCAACACCCTGAACTCTTTGCAATGTTCCTCAAACCATTCCTGAACAATTTTTGCAGTGTGGCAGGGTGCATTGTCCTGCTAAAAGAGGCCACTGCCATTAGCTTTACCTTTGCCATGAAGGTGTGTCCTTGGTCTGCAGTAGTGTTTAGGTAGGTGGTACATGTCAAAGTAACATCCACATGAATGCCAGGACCCAAGGTTTCCCAGCAGATCATTGCCCAGAGCATCACACTGCCTCCACTAGCTTGCCTTTTTAGTGCACTCTGGTGCCATCTCTTGCCCAGGTAAGTGATGCACACGCACCCGGCGGTCCACATGATGTTAAAGAAAATGTGATTCATTAGACTAGGCCACCTTCTTCCATTGCTCCATGGTCCAGTTCTGATGCCCACATGCCAATTGTAGATGCTTTCAGCAATGGAAAGCGGTCAGCATGGGCACTCTGACCAGTCTGCGGCTACGCAGCCCCATAACCATTAAGCTGTGATGCACTGTGTGTGCTGACACCTTTCTATCATAGCCAGCATTGACTTTTTCAGCAATTTGTGCTACAGTAGCTCTTCTATGAGATTGGACCAGATGGGCTAACCTTCGCTCCCCATATGCATCAGTGAGCCTTGGGCACCCATGACCCTATCGCCGGTTCACTGGTTGTCCTTCCTTGGACTTCTTTTGGTAGGTACTAACCACTGTATACTGGGAACACCCCACAAGACCTGCCATTTTAGAGATGCTCTGACCCAGTCCTCTAGCCATCACAATTTGGCCATTGTCGAGGGGCTCAGATCCTAACACTTGCCCATTTTTCCTGCTACCAACACATCAGCTTTGATAACTGACTGTTCACTTGCTGCCTAATATATCCCACCCCATGACAGGTGCCATTGTAACAAGATAATCAGTGTTATTCACTTCACCTGTCATTGGTTTATTGTTGCACCTTCAGCTGGATTTGAGCAACTGCCAAATGACTAAACATAAATGTAAAGAGGAAGAGAAATTAAATCAAAATATAATCTGGTTTCTGGATTTCATGTCTGCAACCAAGCATGAGAGAACTAGCTGCCACTTGTTTAATCGGTTGGTTTAACTACTTGTTCAATCAATCGTTAAGTGAATAATGTGTATTAGATTTGATCATACTAGGTTGAAACCTTGTAGTCATTGGTGACACCCTTTGAGGATAAGATTAGACATTCCTGTGGTAAATTGTCTGTAGTTTATGACCTGTCTTTTGCTTTCTAGGGGTGTCCATGTCCTCTATCAGCTCGGAGAGTGATTATGCCATCCCTCCAGATGCCTACTCACTGGACAGTGACTACTCTGAGCCGGAGCAGAAAGTACAGCGTACTTCATCCTACTCCTGTGAGAGTGTTGGACCTGTATGTATCTCATCAATACTACCCTCAGTCTCACCCTACCACATTACTTTCTACTCCTTGTTCTGGGCTTTATGGCCTTGATTTGCTAGCACTTTTTTTTAGATTCTTTACCATATTTACTCAATCCAGAGATGTAGTCACATTTGTTTGTGTCAGTGTAAAGTGCTCACATATAAGCCAGTGTTATCTGAGACATTGATGTATGTGATTCTGTAGGAGACTCTGGAGAAATCTGGCTACCTGCTGAAAATGGGAAGTCAGGTGAAGGCATGGAAAAGGCGCTGGTTCATCCTGAGGAATGGAGAGATCATGTATTATAAATCACCAGTGAGTACATGGGTGAGACTAATTAACACTGTGCCAGGTTCTGAGAAATTGGTAGCTTGTATGTATGTGCGAGAGAGGATGATGACATGCTGGGAGAGACTGAAATAGCAAAGGCTGGTTATTGATCTCTTTTAGAGAGGCTTCTAAAGCTTAAGGAAGGTTGGATACACACTGGGGAGGGGATTGAGACATTTCATAAAAATCAGTCTTTGAAAATAGAAACATCTAAATGTGATGCCCATCTCTGCAGCAATCATCCAGCAGTGATGTATAAAAGGAATTGGCAGGAGCTACAATACTGCTTATGTAACGAGTTGAGCTGTCGGAGAGACAGTGTTGAACAGTAGCAACAAAAAAAAACTGTAGATGGATGTAGTACAATGCTCTTCAGATTTACTGACACCCCTCACGAAAATTAGCTAAAATTAATACATGAAACGAATAACACATGCAATAAATGGTATTAATGGAGGAGCTCAGTTTTATATTATTTAAAAATATATATATATATATATTATTATATGAATGCTTACATTTTATTATTTATTATGTATTGTTATTACTATTTTTCAAACGCAAAGATTTAAGTAGTGCAGTTTTTTTTGCAGTACTAATAACACACACTTGGCCATACTTTGGGCCCTTAAAAAGTGGGTCCACATATACAAAGTGCCGTAATTATTGTACCGTTCACCTGATTTGGATGTAAATACCGACAAATTAAAAAAGTCTAAAAGTCTGGAACTTAAATATTCATTAATTAATTTCAAGTCTAATATACTTTGGTATAATAAGAAGAACTTTGTAATGTCCAAATATTTATGGACCGGACTGTATGGCAAGATATGTACTTCCCCCCCTCCAATATATTTGAAATATCATGGTCTCCTAATGTGTTTTATCTTTGTCACAAATCACATCTTTGTCCAAATTTGCCTATTTTAGATGCAAGTTATTGTTTTGTACACAAGTTTAAACACAAGTCTAGGACTTCTGTTTGGTTTGGTCTGTGTGTCATGTTGCTGTTATGCTACATCCATCAACATAGTTTACTACAATTAGCTTAAAGAGACAAAAATCCTAGCCCAGAACACCAGAAAATACTATACATAAATAAATGCTGCCACATGTCTAATGTACAGCCTCTTCCATTTTTTTTCTCTTGCTTAATCTATTCTCAATACTCAAATGTACTAGAATATTTTGGCATATTTATATGATTAAAATAAGTTGTCTTATATTTAATTACAGTATACAGCCTCACTATGATACATGTTTTCTATCCATATATCATTTGTAGTGTTATTTGGTTGAAGGGGATGTGTAAGTATACTGCAGGAGTGATGATGTTTGCTTTGGTTGTGCTGCACTTTCAGAGTGATGTGATCCGGAAGCCTCAAGGCCAGATTGAACTCAACTCTTCGTGTCGTATAGCCCGTGGAGAGGGAGCACAGACTTTCCAGGTGACACACACATGCACACACACACACACACACACACACACACACACACACACACACACACACACACAAACACACACTGCATTATACCTCTAGAACCCATTAAGCAAATCTGTCAACTGTGAGCTTCCCATCACAGCCTGCTGTAGGTAGTCTGACTGCTTGATGTCTTAATCTCTCTTTGAACAGGGCTCTGTCACAGAAATTAATGTTTAGCCTTTCTATGTTTACATTATTGGATTACCAAATTGCACTAGTAGCAGTTTTGTGTAATTCTCTTTAGTCACTATGCTTTGAGAATCTTATTGTTCTGTCTTTGGAAAAATCCCCTTTCTAATGTAAGCCTCAATAACAGTATGGTTTTTGTTTAATTTTTGTCTTAAAATCAAAGACAATTTAAATTTTGTGCGTAATAGTTAATCACAGAGAAGAAGACATTCTACCTAACCGCAGACTCTCCAAACATCCTGGAGGAATGGATCCGAGTTCTCCAGAACATTCTTAAAGTCCAGGCCAGTGGTCCTTTCTCCACAGAAACACAAGCCAAGCCTACAGTGCGTGGCTGGCTGACTAAGGTGAGAAACTAATACAGTGTTCTCACTACACCCTGTGATTGTATAGATGAACCCTAGAGTTTCCGGAAAGGTCTGCAGTGCCAGTACTCAATAACAGGGCTCTCAGGATATACACCATCAAACACTTGAAGGCCTTATTTTTATTCACCTGAAACAGCTGTTTGAAAGCATTCAGTCTTTTGTAAGGCTACATCTTAATGTACATGGCTATTATTAAATAGGATTTGTCACTATGCCAGTGGCTGTGATTAGGCATGTGTGTGTGTGCGAGTGTGCGGATGAGGTAAGGTTAAGAGGCTCTGGGCTCAATTGCTGGGTGACTAGCACATGTTGAGACAGAACTGAGGTCAGCATGCCTGGAATATTCCCAGCCTCTATATATCTTGATGGGGGCCAAATGTCCCCACAAGAATAGGAATATCTGACAGTTTTGACCTTGTGGGGACATTTGGGTTGTTCCCATAATAACAACCCACCTTTTCCCCCCATAACTGCAGCTTTTATTTAAAAAATAAAAGATAAGAGGATAAGACGTCTGTGCATGTGTGCGTGTGCGTGTGTGTGTGTGTGCGTGTGTGTGCGCATGCATGCATGAGCTCATCCCCTCAGTGAAGCGTGGTTGATGTATCTCCAACATCTGAATGACAGCTCAGGTTTAGGCTGTAATGTATGGGTTTTTCCTGTGTGAGTGCTTTGAACTTTTGGTTTAGAATTCACTGCTGTTGCTTCTCTGGTACTTCTCTGGTAGACACTTTTGTGAAATAATCACTGCAATTCCCTACTTTTATGGATCTGTTTGTCTCACTTCTTTTGGCTTCTTTGCTTTTCTCTGTCATTTAATCTTTAGGTCAAGCATGGTCATTCAAAGCTTGTGTGGTGCACCCTGATAGGAAAGATTTTCTACTACTACCGTAACCAGGACGACAAGGTGACTATACAGTACTATGAATTATATCCATTTCCCCCTGTTGTTGTCTATGCTGTCTATGTTGAGGTGTGTCTGTGTGTGTGTGTGCGCGTGTGTGTCAGTTCCCATTAGGTCAGCTCCATGTGCGAGAGGCACGAATCGAGGAGGTGGACAGGTCATGTGACTCCGATGAGGACTATGAAGCAGGAGGACGAGGCTTCCTCTCTTCTCACTGCACATTAGTGGTCCATCCCAAAGAGCAAAGCCCCACGTACCTGCTCATTGGCACCAAGCAAGAAAAGGTAACGCTGATAAAACTGAATTCAAAGTAAATTATATTTAAAAACTACTCTTTACATGACAACATGCATTATAGAGGACTTAATGATTTTTTTAAGAATTATTGAATGTGAACCAGCCCAAGTCGAGTTTAAAGATGTCTTATTGTTTAGACTACAGACTACGAAGACAGTTCTAAGAATAGAAAATAGATTATGTTTAAGTTTCTTTTTGTGACAGGTTTTTTTTTTCCTTTTAAAAAACGTCTCACTTGCTAGTCCTTGGCCCTAGTCATGTTGTGCACAATGTGTAAGTTCATCAGCCAAAATCAGTGAAATGACAAAATTCATGTTTCAGGTTTTCCCATTAAGACAGACTTTCCCATTAAGACTTATGAATGAGCAAAATTGCTGAGCAAGCACTTTTTTTTTTTACTGTGCAGTCTAACATAACCCAACAGAGTAAAGCAAGTCCCACCTGAAGATCCTTTTTTTTTGTCATACAAAAATACACCCTATAATACTGTAGAATAATAATGCATTGTGATTTCTCTTTCTTTAAATGTCTAATTTTTGCTTTCTCCCAGGATACCTGGCTGTACCATCTGACGGTGGCAGCAGGAAACTGTGCTAGCCTGAAAGTGGCCACGGAGTATGAGCAGCTGATTGGAAAATTGCTAGATGTGGATGGAGATCCAGGTGAGATATTGAGATATTTCAAATAACTTCTATATACTACTGAAGCAGGCACAAACTTCTGTCTGGTGTACAATGTGATCAAATGGATAGATTTGGAGTGTAATGTTGTTTTAAATCAAAGCTGAAATTTCCAGAAGCTTCCTCCAGACATAAGACAGTAATGGCAATTACTGAAGGTTTGAAGTCTTCTGTAATGCCATCTCAATTTGTAACTGAATCTGCTAATGCTATCTGTGTGTGTGTGTGTGTGTGTGTGTGTGTGTGTGTGTGTGCAGACTCTCTTCTGTGGAAACATGAGGTGCTGTGCTTCAGTAAGGAGGGTTTGCGTTTCCCTCTGACCACATTACCCTCGGAGGCACTTCAAACAGAGGCTCTCAAACTCTTTAAGGTTTGCACTTCTCTTTGCACTTCCCCTCTCTTAGACTCCCTCTCTCTCTCTCTCTCTCTCTTTTTTTTTTTTTTTTTTTTTTTTTTACAGTGACCTTGTGTCGTGCTCTGGCTCTCCTCTTATTTCTGTTCTTTTTCTGTTCCTTCTCTTTCTGTCTCTTATGTTCTTGCGCCCTCTTGTTCTCCCTTCCTTTACTCTCTAATTAAGTTCAAACCGACCTTTTTTTCTTCAACTCCTCTCTCCTTTCCCATTTTTCATCTCTCCCTTTCCTTTTTCAGTCCTTTATTGACCTGCTTATACAAGGAGGACTGATGGTGCAGCTCAGTGTGTTCTCATAGTATCTAAGAGACCCTCTGTCTCTCCCACAGTCAGATCAAAGCGAGAGTAGCCAGGCCGCCACTCATTAGGGCGCTGTATGAAGATAATGGGCTGGATTAGGCTCTGATTGAGGCAAGCCTCTGCCACCCATTCAACTTACTGTATAGAGCGCAGTGTTGCACAGCAAGGAAAAATCTTTCAGCTTGGGTTCAAAGAGAAGCCATGATTTTTTCTTGGAGAGTTGTTTTTTTTTTTTCACTCAGTATCCTTGCTGCTACTTTTTTCCCATGTGAAATGCAACCACCTTCTATTGCATTTTATACAGAGTTGACATGGTTTATATACATATCTCTACACCCACTATGCTCGCTGCAAATGTGTCTGCATAAAGCAAGTCAAGCCTTTTTAGCTAGACATTTGATCCTAAAGCAGACAACCTCTCTCAGGGTAATGGATGGCTTAGTTGACAGGTATATCCTGACATTAAGTAATTTAATGTAATTTCTCTGGGAGCACAAATGGATGATTAATGGGAAATGATTCTGATCATGCTTGCATGCACCGTCTGCATGCGTTCAGCTTGCCACCTAGTGGCAGTGCAAAGGCATGATAATATCACTCTCTGAAGACATTTTGAAGATATAGACCAGGGGTTCTCCGGGGCATACAACCTCAAATGGAAATTATTTTCTGCTACCCTAAGCCTTGACCTCCCTACATTTTTATTTCAGATTTATAATTTAGGACTGTTGTAATATTTGAACATTTATCGTGACATACACTGATCAGCCAGAACATTAAAACCACTGACAGGTGACGTGAATAACACTGATTATCTCATTACAATGGCACCTGTCAAGGGGTGGGATATATTAAACATCTAGTGAACAGTCAGTTCTCGAAGTTGATGTCTTGGAAGCAGGAAAAATGGGCAAGCGTAAGGATCTGAGCGACTTTAACAAGGGCCAAATTGTGATGGCTAGACGACTGGGTCAGAGCATCTCCAAAACAGCAGGTCTTGTGGGGTGTTCCCAGTATGCGGTGGTTAGTAACTATCAAAAGTGGTCCAAGGAAGGACAACCGGTGAACCGGCGACAAGGTCATGGGCACCTAAGGCTCAATGATGTGCGTGGGGAGGCCCCACCTCACAACTTACTGGACATAAAGGATCTGCTGCTCACATCTTGGTGCCAGATACCACAGCACACCTTCAGAGGTCTTGTGAGGTCCATGTCTTGTCCATGTGTTTTGGCAGCACAAGGGGGACCTACACAATATTAGGCAGGTGGTTTTAATGTTATGGCTAATCAGTGTATGTGTTACATACACAACTAAAAAAAAAAGAGGAGATTGTGAGTTTCTCTCTTGACCCCATTTGTAAATCAAGTGACCCAAGTAGGGTCACAAACCCTAGTTTGGGAGCCCCTAATATAGACAATGAGATTGATACTACCTGTGAAAATTTTTTAGAGACAATGTGAAATAAAACTCATAAAACATTTCCCTTTCATGTGGAATAAGATATTTACCAGTGAAATAGAATCCACGCCTTTGCTTGATGATAGCTGGAGTTGGAGACTGAGGGAGGTGAAACAAGATATTATTGGTTGCTATTATTTTTCCTCACCCATGAGTGCAGAGTGATGTACTCAAAAATCAGAAGACATTTAATGGTGGTCATTGCATTTTGATAGAAGGTTAAAGAAAAAAGAAGTCCTTTAAGTGACTGATGTTAATAAATAATGGACAATAATACCAGGGAATTAATGGTTTGATTTCAGGTTGTTTTTAAGTCATAACACTTCAAATAAATTGGAGAAATAAACATATTATTTGAACCACCTATAAATTGTTGCCTGGCAAGTCAGTAAGTTCTGTTTTCTTCCACTAACATTCAGGCTGTGTGTTTTTATGTCTATGGTTTTGCAAGGGATGCCTGTTTCACTGAATATACCTTTAACAAAATACTATAATAGTATGTAATGTATCATTTCCTTCTCTAGTCATGTCAGTTGTTCATCAACGTGCTAGTGGAGGCACCATCCATAGACTATCACACTTCTCTGGCCCAGAGTGCATTGCAGGTGTGTTTGACACACCCTGAGCTGCAGAATGAGATGTACTGTCAGCTGATAAAACAGACCAACTGCCGAATGCTAAACAACTACTCTCTCACACAGGTCAGTCACATATACAAAAAAAACACACATTCAGCAAAGGCTGAGACTAAAGTGAGTCATAGATCTAAAATTAGATCTCACTACTCACTACTCTCTCTCTCTCTCTCTCTCTCTCTCTGACAGTGTTGGCAGCTGTTGTCTGTGTGTGTTGCACTTTTCCTGCCCCAGCATCACTTCCTGTGGTATCTGAGACAGTACCTGCAGAGACACGCTGATCCAAAGTCAGGCCTCTCTTTCTCTTTTTGAAATACAGTAATACTTATATAATCACACTCACACTCAGAAACTAAACGAGAAGTTGACTGATCCCTGATTCTTACACTTACATCAAAAAAATTATTTTCCTGCCGTTTTGTGAATGAATGAATGTCTGTGTGTGTGTGTGTTTGTGTGTGTGTGTAAAGGAGTGAGGTAGGAAAGTATGCAGTGTACTGCCAGCGGTCAGTAGAGAGAGTGTTGCAGAATGGGGAAAGGGAAGCCAAGCCTTCCCGCATGGAGATTGTGTCTATTCTGTTGAGAAACCCTTACCATCACTCGCTACCCTTCAGCATACCTGTCCACTTTATGAACAACACCTACCAGGTACACACACATACACTATATGGCCAAACGTATGTGGACACCTGATCATATGTGGTTCTTCCCCAAACTGTCTCTACAGAGTTGGAAACACAGAATTGTCTAGAATGTCTTTGCATTTCTTACCATTAAGATTATTCTTCACTGGAACTATGGGGCCTAGCCCAAACTTGTTCCAGCATTACAATGCCCCTGTGCACAATGATTTGCCAAGATTGATGGGAAAGAACTCATCTGCACAGAGCCATGACCTCAACCCCACTGAACACCTTTGGGATTAATTGAAACACTATGTGCCAGGCCTCCTTGTCCAACTAATGCTCTTGTAGCTCAATGGGCAAATGCCCTCAGCCATGTTCCAAAATCTAGTGGAAAGCCTATCCAGTAGAGTGGAGGTTATTATAACAGCAAAGGGGGACTAAATCTTGAATAGGATTTTCAAAAAGCACTTATGGTTATGATGGTCAGCTGTCCAAATATTTTCGGCCAGATGTAAATATGTACAGTATATACATATTTACTTTTAAATTTCTCTCTACCGCCACACGCCAAACATGTAAAGATGTCACTAGCAAAGCAACTGTAAAAATTTGATTACCATGGATGCGCTAGGTGGTGGGATTTGATGGATCCACCACTGTAGAGGAGTTTGTGAACACACTGAACCAGAGGGCAGGCATGAGGAAGCCCCAGCTTTCTGGTTTCGCCCTCTTCACAGACGACCCCTCAAGAAAAGACCTTGAGCACTGCCTCCAGCCTGCTACTAAGGTAATGCATGCCAGAGCACATCTTATTGTTGGAATATTGTATAACACAAGTTTTATACACTCTAGTGTTTCTGAATATTTTGAATTTGCATTCATTTTAAATAGAAACTTCATCTGAAATGCAGTAAATTGAAATTGAGAATTTAGAAGAATTAAAGAAATGCCAATACATTAAAAAAAAAAAAAAAAGGTTATGTACTATAGGTGGCTGAGGTTGAAAATTTGACTACTGAATATATGATGCAGGTAAAGGATAAAATATAATAAAGAAAGTATGTGTAACATTCTCTCTATGGCTACATCAAAAACTACTCATTACTCTACTGATAAGATCTTAAAATAGTATACCATTTATTATAACTTTGGTAATTCACTGCTACACTGGTCTGACATACCAGTCCTTCCAGGATTTCGCAATTTTGTGATCTCAGAAGTTAACGCAAAAAAGATTTTTCCGCAGATTTGGGTCATGTGAAGCCATCAACACGCATTCAGTCAAAGCCCTCTCCATTTCACGTGGGTCGAGCATGAGTACAGCTAAAAGGTCTCATTTGCCAATAAAGTTCACTGTGAAAGACCGTCCAGAACAATTTTGTGCAATTGCAATTTTGGCAATTCAAGTCGTTTTCTGAAAAAAGCTTGTTTTTTTTTTTTAATGGTTGCTAATCCTTAGTGGCTGAGCCAACACCATACAATTCTCTATGCCTGAAGAAGTAAAATATTCTGCATAGTTTCAAATAAACTGATATTCTGTTCTGAGTAGACAGAGATTATGTTTAAAACTGTGAATATCATGGGCTTGAGATTGTATTTACCAATAAACCTATTTAATTTGTGGCAGATTTGTGATGTGATCTCAAAGTGGGAACAGGCCCTGAAAGAACTGCAACCAGGAAAGTGTGAGGGGACGCGCATCGTGCGCTTAAAATACAAAAGCAGGTGCATCATTAATACTCATTTCCTCTTTCCATTTAAAAAGGATAATATTCAGCATTCGTTTAGTGAAAGGTAGAGGTTACAATAGCCTTGTATATGTGTCTTGTATTTTCTAGGCTTTGTTTCAGAGCACAGGCAAAAGGAGAGACTGAGAGAGAGCGCCTCCTGCTGGCGTATCAAGTGAATGAAGAAGTTCACCAAGGCCACTTTCCAGTCAGTAAAGAGCTGGCACTGGAGGTTGCTGCCCTCATGGCCCAGGTATGTTGAAATAGAAAGCGCTGGGATGTATGTTAAGTTTTAAGAAATTGGTATTTTAATTACATGTATGTGATGCAGGTGGAAAATGGAGACTTGGACCGAGCACCACCGTCTCCAGGTGGCTCTCCACAGCCTAAGATCCAGCAGATTCTGCTGCAAGTTCTGGAGCGCTTCTACCCCAAACGGTACAAACAGGACTGCAACATAGAGCAACTCAGGTACTATCTCACACACACACACACACACACACACACACACACACACACACACACACACACACACACACACACACAAGCACATCAGGCTTAACTACTGTGTGTCTGCAGTTAGATACAACTTTACTCTCAGTACACAGAAGACAAGTACACAGGCAATGGAATTCAGCTTAGCATCTACCAGAAAGTGTGAAATATCACAGTGCTAGATAAGCAGATAAAGTTAAGATGATTATAATTTTTATTTGATTATTATATTGTAATTTAGGCTAAATATGTACAGTTATACAGTATGTAAGGCCCAGTAAAAAGCCACTGGATGGCAGTATGGCTGAATTCTGGAAAACAGGCAAAAATGACTAAAAATTGGGTAAACCTTGGGTAAGGAGCCAGTTTAATAAACAGTCCTAAATGCAGTCAGTCTGCCTAAAGATGTCTAAAACCTTGCTAACTAAGTGCACTATGCTTCTATAGATTTGGTTATAAATGTAGAGGTAGGCAGGGCATATTTCTGGGGAATTGAAATGAAATTTTTATATGTAATTTTCCTTCTTTTCACAGCAGACTTTAAAATACTAGAACTTTTGATTGAGATACATGCAAAAGAAAAACATAGCTCAGGAAGTCTGTAGTTTTCAGATGAAAATGTCAAAATTTGACCATGTGAAGGGTTTTTGTAGGCCGCCACACATATACAGTTCATAGAGGTGAAGTATGAGTAAGGAGGACTTCGAATAATATGAAGATAAATGAGTAAATGGTATACAGAATGAATATAAATAGTATACAGAAATTAATGAGCATATACAGTATTGTAGTGGATACATACAAAATTAAATAAAGTGTACATTCAGTATGAGTGGTTCTGCATTCACGATCATTTACGCTATATAATGCAGCATTTTAATCAATCGGAAAATGAAAGAGTTCATATTGGAGCAAATTATTCAAATTATAAGACACATCATTTTAAAATGTACAATAATATTTTGGCTACTTACTGGACTCATAGAGCTTTTTTCCATTTCTGAACTTTCCACTAACAGAATACATTTTTACTGAAATGGTCATTAGATCAAATCGACTATTTATAAGCCTACTTGTTTTTGAGTTGGTGTGGTATGGATTCAGTTCACGTGACCAGTCAAGCTATAAGAACTCAATAATAAATATTGTTAATGTTAATGGTGGGTTGTGCTTTCCATCATTGAATCAATATTACAAGAAATCTCAAACCCCTGATCTTCCTGGACTCCAGTTTGCCTCAGAGGATGCAGACCACACACATGACCTTGAATGACCAGCCATTTATTCCACAGGGAGCTGGCTGAACGGCTGGCCACTAAGTGGTCTGTCCTTCAGGGGTGCACTGCTGCTGAATGCGTGAGGATCTATTTGACTGTGGCTCGCAAATGGCCTCTGTTTGGAGCCAAGCTATTTAGTGCTAAAGTAAGTGTACATCTACAGCTCTGAATGTTCAGTATTAAAGAAAAATGATGCTTTCATTGCTTACTTAAACTTATTTTAGAATTGCTCTCAAGCAAAATGCTTATCATTGGTAAAGTGTTCAGGATGTGATTTCATGATAACGTAATAAACTGAAAGCAATTCTAATGTACCTTTCCATTTTAATTTCTAGCCACTGCCTCCCTCTGCACTAGAGCACACACAGGTGTGGCTTGCTGTCAGTGAGGACGGGTTAAGCGTATTAGATTACAGCATGGTGAGTGTGTGCGTGTGTGTGTGCACATGTCTACGTAGAGAGATGTATTGCTATTACCACTTCACAGCTCAGCTCATTAGTGCACTTTACTTGAGACTGGCCAAATAATTTTAGGGCAAAACTTGACCATTTTCTGGAAATGTCTGGAGTATTTAAGGATAAGCATTTATTCTTGACTCTACGTGACACAAAGAAGCAGACATGTTGGTCTGGAAAGATTTTCAGCTGCAGTGCTTCCAAAATCTCTGACCCAAATGGCCACTTACTGGCTTCCCCGTGACCTTTTTGTCGGCTGAGCTCTGTAATTTGCTGTCTCTCTTCATCTTCCCCTTTTCAGTTTAACCCCATCTACTCACTATCAGTATCGACTCATTGGTTTTTTAAAAAAAATCAATTTATGAACAATTATCTCTCTGTAGTCCTGCTTGTTTGCTATGTTTATGGTCTTGTTATGTCTATGCTCTTGGTTATTTCAGTGTGAGATTGATTAAATGTGTTCATATTTATGTAGCACCTACTGGTCACATATCCTTTCCAATCTGTGATCACCTTTGGGGGGTGCAAAGAGGACTTCATGGTGGTGGTCAGCCAGATTAAAGACCAGGCTTTGGGCAAGAAAACGGTGGACAAGCTCATTTTTGCAATGGCTAAACCAAAGGTAAGTGGGGTCAAAACATATTAAATACATTTAACAGCTCCACTATCCATTCATCTGAATTAAATCTCAGGATCTCAGGAATTTTTGAACTAAGGTTGACATTGAAAATCACGTAATAAGCAAGATCCACTCCCGTATCTTCCCTCATCTTTGCTATATCAGGCTGACAGTTGATGCTAAAAGTAGATTTCCATGCACTTATCAATGTCACTGCCTTCTAGCACAGAGTCAGGTCAGTGCATTACAGCATTAGGTAACACAGGAAGTGCTAATGAGCTCCAACGCGTCAATCAAACCATTTGTGTCAGAGGCTGAATTTCACATATTTATATAGCTTTTGTACTCCTTAGGCTCTAAGTCCCAAAGACCATATTACATACTTGAAATCAAATCATGTAGTTTTTACATGGAGGGAAAAATCCCTTTATGCTTTCTAACTCAGTTCTCTTTCTCTCATCTGTTTGTCCAGATCCTGGAGCTTACTTTACTGATGGCCAGCTACATCAACTGGACATCAGGCTTTTCAGCAGCCGGGAGCCAGGCACAGTCATCCACACTGGGATCTCGAGACAGGAAGTTGCGGGACATCGATAGCAGACATTTCCCCTCAATGACATACACAACCAAAGGTCCCACACTTTTATGAGCACCCATCATTCCTGATCAGACACTTCATACATGTACAACAGGAAAGAAAGCTGAAGGTGAAGTCATCCAGGTCATCATGGGCTGAATGCATTAGCCTCAGACTTCAGGAGAGAGAGAAGAAAAACCAACAGAATGTTTTTGTCATTCGGAATAATAGTGAAGCACGGCCCTTTCTGGTATAAGCTACACATTCCTTCGATTTCTTGTTACTGTAAGCCACTCAGAGAGAGGGATTTCAGGGTCACACTCTTATCCTCTGCCTTTTCTCTTCCATACCGCTCCTCTGCTCCCTGCTGCAGTTACAATGGAAAAGGCATTTATCCACCGCTTGAAAAGGGAGAAGTCAAACCACTAACTGAACAAAGACACAGACCACGACATATAAATGGTTAGTGCTTTTCACAAGGGTTTCCAGTCAGAGCTCTGTCACATTTATTTTATTCATTTGACCTACCATTTTACTAGCTTGCTTCTACTTTTGGTTGCCTATCTCTGTGTTAGATTACTTTTTTTTTTAAAATTATTATTCCTGATGCTGGTATGGACCATTTCACCTGCCACTTGTAGTTACGTTTTCAGGTACAGTACATATCCTCATTTTAATGACTACACTGTTGGGAAAGTGTAGCTTATGTAAGAGGCTTTAACGTAAGAGAATCTGTTTCCTGTCGGATATCATTCTTCTTGGAATAATTAAAACAGTACAGAGAGAATATTTATAATACAACTAGTGACAGCAAAGCTTTTATTGCTAGATGACCTCAGATATTTAAATACCATTTCAGGGTATAATCGAATATTCAGTCAATTAGCTTAATAAATACCAGTGCGGGTAAGTGGTTTTTTTTTTTTTTCTTTTTTGATAAAATCACATTAATATGTATGTTAGTTTTAAAGCCCTTTTCTAATTGGAACTGAAATGGAACAGACAAAAGCCCTTCATGTTACGTTGGTTGTAACTATTTTATTGTGGATTGAGTACCATCATGTCCATCATGTCTATTACATCAGAACCTGGTACTGGAATATTTGGGAACTGCCACTCAGGAACAGTACACATCTGTTTCACATGACAGAGCTACAAATCAAACATGATTATACCGGTTTAAACCTGCAACAGTAACTGTTGACATGAGCTGAATATTCAAGCATAAAACTAACAAATGTTCCGATGTTAGAACTGTAACAGGACACACTACATCTCTAATATGCAGTGATTCTAGAATGGGATGTTGATCTTCCCTGTGTGCTAATGTAGAAATTAATCTGCAAAAGAGCTATAAAAATTAGTGACTTGAATTGTTCTATGGATCAAACCACTAAGTTTTTCCTATTTATTTTGTTCTCATAATGTTGCTACTTTTAATAAGAAAAACAGCTTGCTTTACTAAATCATTTTGCAGGTCATTGAGTTGTTTTTAGGCAAGAAGCTAAAGGATAATATTCTTTTAACTGTGTGCATGAACAGTAGTTGAAATTGCTGTGAAGGCATCAAATCTTCAATGCATGGATGGAACTTTTTGAAAATAAAAGGTACAATGTGTTCTTATATTATTGCCTTTTTTTGCCTTCTGATGCTAGAATACCAGTGAGCCGGAGCAAGGTCATCGTTTCAGCCTTTACAAGTATACATCAATGTTTAGGTCTATCTTCCTACAGTAATATATTCGTACATTCTATTACTGAAGGAAAGAGAACCTCTCAACCATCAGCCTTGAACATTTCTTTAATTTATATATTTTTGCTCTTCAACCTGGTGGATAACAAATGATTGTATTTCTAAGTATAAGTCGCTGTTATATAACAATGCAACTCTTTTAACAAAGTCCTTATGACCACACCAATTCATTTAGGTCTTTTTCATTCAATAAATAAGGAAGGTGATGAACAAGTAAATGAATAACTGAATGAAAGAAAGATTATATAAGTGCTGGCCAACATGCCAGTTTATAAACCTGGTGGAATTCCTTTGTATGCAGGCACCTCAAATTGCTAATGCCATTTTCCTGCCAATAGCACGCTATAAATTTTTCATTTGGAAATTAAATAGGGAGGGAATGCTCTCACTATGAAGAAAGACAGCAGTTTGCTTGTTTGTATACCTGCCTCCCTCCATATGTACATCCATTCTGTGTCAGGAAAAAGAAAATACTATACAGAGCAGACATAGTTTGGCATGTTGTATAGTCTGGTACAACCTGTCTCTCTATATATTTAGTTTTTGTTTTGCCTGTATTTTTAAAAAATGTATTTATGAGCCATTGAAATACATAGGCTGCAAGTAGGTAATTGTTTTTGAATAGAGAGGGGGAACCAAGACACAGAAACTTGTGTTAGAAGCTGGACTTTGAGGAGGATAATTTTGCAGTGGATCTTGTTTATCATAAATAGGTTATTAGTGCCGTATCATTCATAGGCTATAGTCATCTACCTTGAGGGCTATCTGACTTATTAGGAGACATTAGAGTATGGATACATTATAGATGCATATATTACATTTTAGTGGAATTTATGACTTACTACAAGTACAAGGATTATTACATAAAGGTCTTACAACATGAGTACAGTAACAAATATATTTTTAAAAAATCACTTTTTAAAAATCCAGAAATTAAGATTTTATGATAATGAAGGTTATAGTAGTTAACTAAAGGGATGTATGATTTACTACACAAATATTGTACACAATATTACATAAAGTGCTTACAGTATGAGTACACTAATAAATCATTTTTATATAAAACAATTAAATGAGGCTACAATGGTTACCTAGTGTGATGTCTGATTTCCTAAAAGTGCAATATTACATTAGAGTCATACAGTTTGAGAAAATGATTGAGATAATTAACATAGTAGTAGCTACCTGACTTATATGACTTACTACTCTTTTACCTCTGTAACTACTATGTGGCAATACATGTAAATAGGGTATTTACCTTGTATTAAATATGAAAATAATGGAAATGCCAGTAGGTGGATTGACTACTCTAAATTGCCATTAGCTATGAATGAGTGTGTGAATGTGCGTGTGCATAGTACTGTAAGGGACAGGCATCTTATCCATGGTGTATTCCCACTCACACCCAGTGTTCATGGAATAGGCTCTGGATCCACTGAGATCATGACAGGACAAATTGGTTACCAAAGATGTCTGTCTGAATGAGAAAAAAAACAAAAACATTTAGGTTCTGTAGATCCAGTGTCAGTAGTAATCGTCTGGCAATACCATGAGCTGCACAGCTGTACTGGTTTTCCTAATAAAGTGTCCAGTGAGTGTATCTTGAGACGAACCCAGACAGCTGATCTGGCCCAATCTCTATTGCCTGTTTTTCTAGTAGCAACTCCATTTCTGCAATCAGTATAATCAGTGGCTTGGCTCTTTTGGCACTAAACAGTGTAAGGTTTATGCACAGTCTATACCAACACTGAGGCCTGTGGTGTCTCTAGCATAGTACTTATGCATCTGCCACTACAGCCAGTATGTGTCCTTTTATCAAGCCACAACATCATTGCACTTGTAAATGTGCATGTGAGTACTTTAATGAAATTGGTTCATGAACTCTGACCAGGATAAAGTTGTTAATGAGGATGAATGAATGAATGAAATAATACCTGAAATTAAATGAATACAGCTACAGTGGGTATAGAAAAGAATCACCCCCCTTTAAAATAATCACATTTTGTTGCTTTTCAGCCTGAAATAAAGACAGACACAGTTTTTGTTTTATCCAGCTGTATTTACTCAGTGCAACTTATAACATCCAAGTGAAAGATATAACACCAACATGTCAGAAAAAAATTAAAAAAGTCTGTTGGGATGTGTCTCTACTAACTTTGCACATCTAGACTTTGCAATATTTGCCAACTCTTCTTTGCAGAACTGCTCAAGTTCAGTTAAATTTGTGAAAATGGTGACCATTTGTGGACTGCAGTCTTCAAGTCATTCCACAGCTTTTCAATGGGGTTTAAGTCTGGGCTCTGACTAGGCCATGCAAGGACATTCACCTTTTTCTCCTTCAACCACTGTGTGGTCAGTTTTGCTGTGTGCTTTGGGTCATTGTCATGTTGGAAGGTAAACCTTCTTCCCATTGACAACATTCTGGAAGAGGGCAGCAGATTTTCCTCAAGAATTTGATGGTATTTTGCCCCATCCATTTCCACTTGTCAGAAGTGCTCCAGTCCCTGCTGCAGAGAAACACCCCCATAACAGGATATTACCACCTCCATGCTTTACTGTAGGAATGGTGTTATTTGGATGGTGAGCTGTATTGGATTTCTGCCAGACATATCGTTTGGTGTTGAGGCCAAGTAATTCAATTTTAGTCTCATCTGACCATAACACCCTTTTCCATGTGGCCTCAGAATCTTCAAGGTGCGTTTTGGCAAAGCTCAGTCGTGGGTGGCTTTTTTCTTGCAACCCTCCCATACAAGCCACATTTGTGGAGAATTTGTGATATTGTTGTCACATGCACACAATGACCACTCTTTGTCATAAATTCCTGCAACTGCTTCAGAGTTGCTGTAGGCCTCTTGCAAGCCTGTCTGACCAGTTTCCTCCTGGCTCTTTTATCCAGTTTTGAGCAACGTCCTGATCCAGGGAGGGTCTGTGTCGTACCAAATACCTTTCACTTCTTAATAATAGACTTCACTGTGCGTCTAGGCATTAATAAAGCCTTTAAATTTTTTTGTATCCATCTCCTGACTTGTGCCTGTTCACAACTTTATCCCGGAGATCTTTTGACAGTGCCTTGCCACCCATAGTTGATTGTTTGCTTCAGTTGCACTACAAAATGCTCCAGGAAAGCTCTTTTCATGCTGAGCTAATCGAAATGACCACAGCTGATCACAGTTGAAAGTCAAATGGCTTTGTGTGCCATTGAGAAGGTGATTAGTTACAGCTGATTGAGTTTACAAGTCATTTTTAGGAGGGGGGGTGATCCCATAATTCTGTTTTGTTTTTGTTTTTTTAAATTTCCTGACATGTTGGTGTTATATCTTTCACTTGGATGTTATAAGTTGCATTGAGTAAATACAGCTGGATAAAACAAAATGTGATTATTTTAAAGGGGGGTGATTCTTTTCTATACCCACTGTATATTTACATTTTATGAATATTTTAAATAACTATAGCTTTAATAGCTTTTTTGTTGTTGTTGCTGTTTTTGTTTATTATGGTATCAGCTACATTAAATGAACTGAAATGTTAAATGACTGACATTTACATTTGTTGATACTGTTATAATTTTATAAATTGCTTAGAAATACTAATTTTATGCTTAATTATAATACAAAACATGCAAATAAGCTAAAGTATGGTTTGTTATATTCTTAATGGTTTCTTGATTAATAAAATATTTAACCCCTGAATTCCCAGACCTTTTACACAGGTCTGTATTTATATTTCTCACTTTCATAACTACTGTAGTAGGATTTTTTTTTTTTTTTTTAGTTATGCTTTAAGATAGAGATGCACCGATTGCAATTTTTTTGGCCGATTCCGATTTCCGATTTTTTTGTAAGTGTGACCTGCCGATACCGATTTTTGCCGATTCCGATTTTCGCGAGACGGAGCGCGAGCTATGATCATCGCATGTATGCATGTAAAGCCTGGTTATATTTCTGTTGCTCTTTGCCCTGTTTTATTTATGTTCAGTAATGCAGTTGTTAATGGAGTGTTTTGCAAACTGCCCCATGTGTGCGGGGGATCGACAACGCTGATAATAAACCACTGTGAAATATCAGATACGTGAGTTTTGCTTACACCTGGCTACAACCATTCAGGCAATCCGGCCTCTCTGTGTAAAGCGATACACAAGGCACCTTTTCTTTGTTGCCAGCATATGTATACTTGAGCATTAATGGCAAGTTTTTCTTCACAAACAGAAGCATCTCTGCCTTGTCACCTGATAATCGGTTTGCTGTTTTACCTACGACATGTTTACATGTGGCCGTGAGCGTGGCTGTGACGTTATTGCCTGTGCCGCTGGCAACAACACGGACCGGCTCGGAATCGGAAATACGTGAGACTGACCGGCCGGTCACCGGACCGGGCCGAACATGCGGAAAATCGGCCGATTCCGGTCCCTGGCCGGTCAATCGGTGCATCTCTACTTTAAGATGATTTGTTGCATAATAGGATGAGCAGTTTGGGGGTTAATTCAAGACCAAAGTAACAGACGTCTTCATTTAGGACTACATGAAACCCGTAAAATGTTAATAAGGCTTAAAATGAAATACACAAATATTACTGGAGTATTTGAATACGCTTTTTGCATAGTTCTTGGGGCATCTACCAACAAGTGTCGCACATTACCTGTATTCGCTCTTTTTTCTGAATGTGATATCTGCAAAAATGGCTAAAGGCCCACCTCTTCCGTGAACACTTAACTAACCCCTAACACCTTACGCCTCTACCCTGTGAACTTTGCTCCTCTAGAACTCCGTTAGAAATCTTGTATGGTAGCACTACTTGTATTGTTCTCCCCTTGATATATCTCTTTGCTTGTATTTCCTCATTTGTAAATCTTTTTGGATAAAAGTGTCTGCTAAATGAATAAATGTAAATTTAAATGTAAGTATTCTCTAATAACTTGTATGTCCACCTGTTGCCTTTACTAACTTCTTAGTATAACCTGAGTAACTTTTGGATCCTCTCAGTTGTCACATGCAGTCTTTTGTTCCTATTCAGACTATTTTTTTCTGTTGTTTTTGCCAAACGTTTCACCCTCACTGTCACCATGAGTAATCTCTCCCATCTGCTCCATCCAACAATCACTGCACGATGGAGTACACTGAGCAGGTTACTCCTGCCTCAATGCAGACTGTACAACTCTGCACATAACTTCTCCACCAAAGAAGGCACAGTGATTTTTCTGCACTACTTCTTGGGGGACAAACATCATACTTCAAGAGTTTTCTATTGTCTCTTGCCCTGTATCCCAATTCACCTACTTACACTATGCACTAAAAGTATGTACTCTTTCTGTGAAGAAAAAGTACATACTTTTGAGTGAGTAGCAAAAGATTATGCAAGAAATGGGACATACTAACACATGATGTAACGGAAGAGAACAATGTTTACTAGTTACGCACAATGTCACGGTAAACATACTCCTCATTGCATTTCAGCTTTTCTTCATTCTTTATGTAAGGAATAATCCATGGCTAGGTGTGCACTACACAATTTTAATGCATGAAGTGGAGGCAAAGTAAAACTGCAGAGTGCATTAAAATCATGTAACGCACACCTGGCCGTGGATTATCCCACTTATACCATGGTCACTTGCCAGCATTGACAAGTTAAAGCTGTCACTGATGTTTGCTGTGCAAAATTTGACTGAAAGGATAAAAATAACGGTTAATTTTCGCTAGTTATTTTATTTATGGGTCGTTCAAGATTCAAGATTTTTATTTGTCACATACACAAATATATACAGTATATACAGTATCTCACAAAAGTGAGTACACCCCTCACATTTTTGTAAATACTTTATTATATCTTTTCATGGGACAACACTGACGAAATGACACTTTGCTACAATGTAAAGTAGTGAATGTACAGCTTGTATAACAGTGTAAATTTGCTGTCCCCTCAAAATAACTCAACACACAGCCATTAATGTCTAAACCGCTGGCAACAAAAGTGAGTACACCCCTAAGTGAAAATGTCCAAATTGGGCCCAATTAGCCATTTTCCCTCCCCGGTTTAATGTGACTAGTTAGTGTTACAAGGTCTCAGGTGTCAATGGGGAGCAGGTGTGTTAAGTTTGGTGTTATCGCTCTCACACTCTCTCATACTGGTCACTGGAAGTTCAACATGGCACCTCATGGCAAAGAACTCTCTGAGGATCTGAAAAAAAGAATTGTTGCTCTACATAAAGATGGCCTAGGCTATAAGAAGATTGCCAACACCCTGAAACTGAGCTGCAGCACGGTGGCCAAGACCATACAGCGGTTTAACAGGACAGGTTTCACTCAGAACAGGCCTCGCCATGGTCGACCAAAGAAGTTGAGTGCACGTGCTCAGCATCATATCCAAAGGTTGGCTTTGCAGAATAGACGTATGAGTGCTGCCAGCATTGCTGCAGAGGTTGAAGGGGTGGGGGGTCAGCCTGTCAGTGCTCAGACCATACGCCGCACACTGCATCAAATTGGTCTGCATGGCTGTCATCCCAGAAAGAAGCCTCTTCTAAAGATGATGCACAAGAAAGCCTGCAAACAGTTTGCTGAAGACAAGCAGACTAAGGACATGGATTACTGGAACCATGTCCTGTGATCTGATGAGACCAAGATAAACTTATTTGGTTCAGATGGTGTCAAGCGTGTGTGGCGGCAACCAGGTGAGGAGTACAAAGACAAGTGTGTCTTGCCTACCGTCAAGCATGGTGGTGTGAGTGTCATGGTCTGGGGCTGCATGAGTGCTGCCGGCACTGGGGAGTGTACTGTGACATGTACTGTGACATACTGAAGCAGAGCATGATCCCCTCCCTTCGGAAACTGGGCCGCAGGGCAGTATTCCAACATGATAACAACCCCAAACACACCTCCAAGATGACCACTGCCTTGCTAAAGAAGCTGAGGGTAAAGGTGATGGACTGGCCAAGCATGTCTCCAGACCTAAACCCTATTGAGCATCTGTGGGGCATCCTCAAACGGAAGGTGGAGGAGCGCAAGGTCTCTAACATCCACCAGCTCTGTGATGTCGTCATGGAGGAGTGGAAGAGGACTCCAGTGCCAACCTGTGAAGCTCTGGTGAACTCCATGCCCAACAGGGTTAAGGCAGTGCTGGAAAATAATGGTGGCGACACAAAATATTGACACTTTGGGCCCAATTTGGACATTTTCACTTAGGGGTGTACTCACTTTTGTTGCCAGCGGTTTAGACATTAATGGCTGTGTGTTGAGTTATTTTGAGGGGACAGCAAATTTACACTGTTATACAAGCTGTACACTCACTACTTTACATTGTAGCAAAGTGTCATTTCTTCAGTGTTGTCCCATGAAAAGATATAATAAAATATTTACAAAAATGTGAGGGGTGTACTCACTTTTGTGAGATACTGTAACTTGCAGTTATTAACTTGCAGTTTAAATTATACACAGAGATAAAGTAGTGCGATAAGATTACATTTATTTGAATTATACTAAATAATTATTTGAGCGAGAGAGAAATTGTGTGTGTGTGTGTGTGTGTGAATTACCTGCGTGCCTGCCGAGTCTCTACTAATAATGAAGCTGTGAGATTTACTACTGTATGCAACTGTAACTATATGTTACTATGGTTACAATTGTTTATAGGCAGCGCATTGCGTCCTTGAATTCGGCGAAGCAAACCGTCACAAAACTCCACCTCCCTGGTGCAAGGAGTTGTGGGCAATATTAGCTGAAAAAGGGTCCATGGATCCACACTTAGAAAATCTACTGTTAATAGTAGACCATCCGGGTACCTTTGGGATACTCTTTTCAACATACTATGATTTGGGACACGCTAAGTCTAATCTAGGATACACTTTAGGAAGGATAGTAGACGAATTGGGATGCAGAGTTGGTGTTATCTCATTCTTTTACTACTAGATATTCTATTTGTGTAGATAATAAGAATTTTTTTTTTTTTTTTTTTTTGTTACCCAGAAACTTTGGGGTTATGTCACAAATACAGTAAGTATTTGTACATACATTTTTATTAACTGTAGTAAAGTAAAACATTAAATTAGAATACAGTCAAGTTATAGCACTTAACGTACACTCAATGAAACCTAATAGCTCAGCTCTCCGGCTGCCAGCAGTGACGCAATTGGGAGTTAAAATTAAACCGTGGTTGCTAAGGGCACCGAGTCCATAAGTCCATCCCCGGACATGCGGTCCAGTGGAATGAGACGAGACCCAACTCTGAGCACTGTTCATACATTTTAATAGCATATCAAAACCGGTAACTGCACTATCATGAACAGTAAAAAAACAAATTCTGCTTAACATATAACCTGTTAATATTAAACGAGTTCATATTCAGGTTCAAGTTCCACTAGCTGGGACGAGGCTGCTAGATAGGGCTAAGTAATAAACCTCATACATTGCTGGGATTATGAGGAGCCCACTGTAGCACTGTAACACTTCCTTGAATCACATTTTTCCCAACCGCAGACAGAGTAATGACTACGAAAAGGAGTTTTGTGCGGGAGGCGTCTCATCAGATCATTGCAGGCGGATCAGCAGGTAGGTCCTCTAAAGAACCTGAACTTTAGCCGAGCTAAACTAGCTAGCAAGAAAAGAATATACGCACTGTTTCATAACGGTCGCTCCATTCTTGCATTTACATGACACGTGTAAACGTATATGGGACTAAAAAAAAGGCAAGCTGCATTTACAGGTTTTTTATTTATTTATTTATTTAAACTGAGCACATTCCAACCGGAATGTTCGGGGAACACGAGCCCGTTACAGCTAATTCCTGGGCAGGAGGCAGGAGGCAGAGCGCGCGCCTCAGTCCTGTAGCACAGGATACCTCCTTTTACCTGCAGATCAGCTCCACTCCTCTTATTCCATCCTACACGATTCTAACAGGCTACTAAACTGTTTGTTTGTTTGCTTTTGTGTGTGTGTGTGTGTGTGTTTTGGATCCCTGGTATAAAACATCTAATAGGTTCTTTAATAATAACCTGTTAAAAAATTCCAGCTTGTTCTGACCAGCAGCTTAGTGGTACACGTTTGCCTCGCACCTCCAGGGTTGGGGGTTCGAATCCCACCTCTGCCCTGTGTGCACAGTCTGTTGCACGAGTCTCCCCATGCTTCAGGGCCCTCCTCCAGGCACTCCAGCTTCCAGGCTGATTGCCATTTAGAAATTGTCTGTAGTGTGTGAATGTGTGTGCGATTGTAGCCTATGATAGGTTGGCACCCTGGTGTCCCCCTCCTCGTGCCCCGAGCTCCTGGGATAGGCTCCAGGCTCCCGTGCAACCCTGTGTAGGATAAGCGGTATGGAAAATGGATGGATTTTCAAAGTGGTTTACTGTGTTTTCTTTAAACACACACACACACACACACACATGTCCACAAACGTTGCATTAGGCATAGTAATACAGAAAATGTTTCCTTCTAACAGCACTTGCCAGCTGCCAATGACGATCTACCAGTTTTACTAGCTCGGTTTGGGCTTTGTAGTGGTGTAACACAATACCACTATCTGAATCTGTATCTGTTTTAATGCTCCAAATATCTGCATCTGTATATGTATGAGTTAAAACCAAACTGTTTCATTTTAAGTTTAATTTCTTTTAATTAAAAATGAGCCCTGTGCCAAAAAAAAAAAACCCTATGGCATTACTACACAGAGGTAGACATGTCAGCCGTGCCAGAATGGTCTGTTAATTTTAGCTTTGACAGTTACACAACCTCGTCACTCAAGTTTATACTTGCTCTCATCTAGAAATGTAATGCAGGAGTGTTTTGTTTGTTTGTCAGTGATGTTTTCTAAAGAATTTAGTTGATTAAAATTTTCCAAAATACTGCAAACTAAATACCTAATTTAAACTGCCCTGGCCCTGACCAGGCAGTTACTAAGGACCACCACACCTTCATGTTAATGAACATGGTCTTTTTTTGAGCTTTATATCTGATAGCTCTCTTGTGCCCACATGAAAATGTAAAAACCTCCTGCTCATGTGACTTCTTTTAACTTTACATTGGATCCCAGCACTGATGCAAACCTCTAGTCTCAACCAGTCACCCTGTATTTGTATTCATTATGAGCACATTATCTATTCAGTCTGACTAATGTATTACAATTCAGTTACATCCCTGTGTTCTGGCAGCTGGTAGTGAGTCAGACTGCTGAATTTTTCAGCATGAGCTGGGTCTGATGATTCAAGAACTGGTTTAACACATTGATGTACAGTACAGGTTAAACACTGTGCTTGAAAAACTCATGTAATGTCCTAAATGCCACTTTTATTGTAATGGTTAAGCTCAAGACATTTGCTATGTATTGAGCTCAGAGAATATTTTTATTCAGTGGTAACAATATTAATTGTTTACACAGCACATACTACTTACATGTCCGTCCACATCTCAACAAGCTTCTACAGTCAGGTCCATAAGTATTTGGAAAGTGACACAATGTTTGTGATTTTGCCTCTGTACACCACCACAATGGATTTTAAATGAACAGTCAAGATATGATTGAAGTGTAGACCTTTCCGAGAGTTCCCATGAACAGCTACCAAAAGCAAGTTCTAGGCTTGGATAAAAAAAAACTCTAGACCTTTTATTTTCTTAATTTGTCATGAAATAACGAGGAAACAGCTCACACCTGAACATGAAACTGCTCATCAATGAATTATTTTTGAGCCTGTGAAAATGGCTGTAATTGCTAAACAGTTAATGCAATATTTTTGTTAAACCCCTTGAATTAAAGCTGAAAGTCTAAACTTCAGTCACACCTTGCTTCATTTCAAATCCACTGCGGTGGTGTACAGAGGCAAAATTACAAAAATTGCGTCACTGTCCAAATACTTATGGACCTGACTGTATGGGGGTACATGTGGGGGTTGATACACACAGGGCATTTGATGGTGGTCTACTGCTGGTCCCTAAAACCTGATTGCCCTCCACAGGGTGAGATGTTTTTAGGTGTAAGCCCCCCGGAATGCCCATGTCTGTCTTCTTAAAATCACTGTTTGTTCAATTTTAAAATTGAATATTTTTAAGAGCTATTATATACAAATATAGTATATACAATACATTATATTGACTTTATGAATTCTTTAGCGTTTCTCAATGGGCTGTCTGGTAGAGTACCAATAATAGATATATTTAATTTTATGTTTCCAAATACAATATGGACAGGCAGTATATCAACATATTCAATAATTTTGGCAAATTTTACTTCCACTATGAAGAATAGTGAATGAATAAGATCATTTATTTTAAGCAATGATCGGTTTATCTAATTATCGTGTGCCTTAATGTAGTGGTATATTGATTAGTATACAGCCGTGGCCAAAAGTTTTGAGAATGACACAAATATTAATTTTCACAAAGTCTACTGCTTCAGTTTTTATGATGGCAATTTGCATATACTCCAGAATGTTATGAAGAGTGATCAGATGAATTGAAATTAATTTCAAAGTCCCTCTTTGCCATGAAAATGAACTTAATCCCCAAAAAAACATGTCCACTGCATTTCAGCCCTTCCACAAAAGGACCAGCTGACATCATGTCAGTGATTCTCTCGTTAACACAGGTGAGAGTGTTAATGAGGACAAGGCTGGAGATCACTCTGTCATGCTGATTGAGTTAGAATAACAGACTGGAAGCTTTAAAAGGAGAGTGGTGCTTGAAATTATTGTTCTTCCTCTGTTAACTATGGTTACCTGCAAGGAAACACGTGCAGCCATCATTGCTTTGCACAAAAAGTTATTCACAGACAAGGATATTGCTGCTAGTAAGATTGCACCTAAATCAATCATTTATTGGATCATCAAGACCTTCAAGGAGAGAGGTTCAACTGTTATGAAGAAGGCTTCAGGGCGCCCAAGAAAGTCCAGCAAGTGCCAGGACCGTCTCCTAAAGTTGATTCAGCTGCGGGATCGGGGCACCACCAGTGCAGAGCTTGCTCAGGAATGGCAGCAGGCAGGTGTGAGTGCGTCTGCACGCACAGTAAGGCGAAGACTTTTGGAGGATGGCCTGGTGTCAAGAAGGGCAGCAAAGAAGCCACTTCTCTCCAGGAAAAACATAAGGGACAGACTGCTATTCTGCAAAAAGTACAGGGATTGGACTGCTGAGGACTGGGGTAATGTCATTTTCTCTGATGACTCCCCTTTCCAATTGTTTGGGGCATCTGGAAAAAAGCTTGTCCGGAGAAGAAAAGGTGAGCGCTACCATCAGTCCTGTGTCATGCCAACAGTAAAGCATCCTGAGACCACTCATGTGTGGGGTTGCTTCTCAGCCAAGGGAGTGGGCTCACTCACAATTTTGCCTAAGAACACAGCCATGAATAAAGAATGGTACAAAAACATCCTCAGTGAGCAACTTCTCCCAACCATCCAAGAACAGTTTGGTGATGAACAATGCCTTTTCCAGCATGATGGGGCACCTTGCCACAAGGCAAAAGTGATAACGAAGTGGCTCGGGGAACAAAACATCGACATTTTGGGTCCATGGCCAGGAAACTCCCCAGACCTTAATCCCATTGAGAATTTGTGGTCAATCCTCAAGAGACGGGTGGACAAACAAAAACCCACAAACTCTGACAAACTCCAAGCATTGATTATGCAAGAATGGGCTGCCATCATTCAGGATGTGGCCCAGAAGTTGATTGACAGCATGCCAAGGCGAATTGCAGAGGTCTTGAAAAAGAAGGGTCAACACTGCAAATATTGACTCTTTGCATAAACTTCATGTAATTGTCAATAAAAGCCATTGACACTTATGAAATGCTTGTGATTATACTTCAGTAACAGTTAGTAACATCTGACAAAAAGATCTAAAAACACTGAAGCAGTAGACTTTGTGAAAATTAATATTTGTGTCATTCTCAAAACTTTTGGCCACGGCTATAGTATATGAGTAATAACGAGTAGCAATGGGTAGATGGATTTCAGGCTCTTATGGATCTTATGATCTTATAATTAAATTGAGATTAAATAGACTGAACTGGAGTGTGTCTGTAAACCTTTGCAAATTTATACGCACACGTTCATTAATAAGGCCCTGGGATAGACTCCAGACTCTGCACAACCCTGTGTAGGATAAGCGGCATGGAAAATGGATGGATGGATGTAGATTTCCGTAGTCCAATGCTGTCTATGATTAGGTGTTTTTAAACACTGAGTAGAAATGACCACAGTGGTGATATAATTATTTACAGCTATAGCATCATGTAAGTAGGGAAGACTGTTCGTTCCTTGGGTCTCCTGGTGTCCTCTGTGAACTCCGCGACTGTAGTCATATTTAATGGTCATCTTGACTGGACTTTTCTCTTTCTGCAGTCATTTGGCAGGGTTTACTAGGCTGCCTAGTGCAGTCAGTTCTCGTCATGTAGAGTGACCTCTGTTTGTCCCTCAGCGTCCTGTGTCCAACTCTCTATTAAAGGGACTGGAGAGAAAGCAGAGTTCAGTTGTGTTTCTCAACGCAGTCTCTCAATGTGTGTGTGTGTGTGTGATGTGTGTGTGTGTGTGTGTGTGTTTGTGCGTACTTGGGGTTACTGGTTGGATAAGTTTGAGAGATGTATGCATTTGTTACATTTGTTATTTCCTTTATTCGCTTAAAAATTTTGTGAGTTCAAATCCCAGCACCACCAACCTGCCACTGTTGGGCCCTTGAACAAGGCCCTTAACCCTCAACTGCTCAGTTGTATGAATGAGATAAATGTAAGTTGCTCTGGATAAGGGTGTCTGCCAAATGTAATGTAACAATAATGTTATGGTTGTAAGATTCAGTCATATACCACCAGGGGGAAGCATTGGATCTTATTTTTTAAATTTTTTTTTTTTTTTTTAACCTAAACTCTACCTAAACTATTTTCAGCCAGAAAGCTTCACTCTCATTTGGGGAATAAACATAGACCCTGTAAAGTTTTTATATGGAAATAATACTGAGTGCCTCTTCATGCTATTGCTATTTCAGTATTTAACATTAATCAGCATTATTATCAATCAACATTAGTCATTAATCATAATCAGCATCATTCTCCGTCAGACTTTAGATCTGCATTCTGATCCGTCCTTGGATTTAAATAAAACTAAAATTATTAATAAATTCTTTATGTCTATGTTTATTTAATAGTTCTAGCTCTTTATCTAACCACACAACAGGCAAATTTTTATATTTATTTTTAAATATATTTATGAATTTTTTAAAATTTATTTAACCTTTATTTAACCAGGATAACCTCTCTGAGATTAAAAAATCTCTTTCACAGGAGTGTCCTGGCCAAGATGGATAGCAGTACACAGTCAATTACAATCACAAGTTACAAACAAGGATCAACAAATTAAGACACTTAAAAACAATTACACATCATTGACTCATCTTCCAGTTGCCGAATAATACATTTAAAATGTTCCATAGACTCCAAGTTTTGTAATTTCAATTTCAGTTGGAGAGAATTCCAATCAGACGGAGCTGCATACATAAAAGCCTTTCCCCCCAGTTCAGTTCAGACAAAAGGAACAGAGAGAGTATGACAATTTTGATAAGACCAAACATGAAATATTTAAATTTTTATTTAATTCATTCATTTATTTGTATTCACACATAAATAGATTTTTTGGATCGCAGTTGTAATAATTCACATTGTTTAAAATGTGCTAATGCATTTCAATTAATATTTCAACTTTCTTGATTTTTTTCTTGTAGATTTTTTTGGTGTGGAGCTAGTCTTTTTTTTTTTTTTTTTTTTTTTTTTTAAGAAAAGAAAAGTTTCTATTGAGTCATTTATCTCAGTTATTACCAAATTGTCAGGGGGAAAAAAAAACCTGTCAGATTTTACCTTAAATGTTTTGGTAGTCATTTCCTCTCTACTTCCATGTTGCTCTGTGTAATTTGGTAAGATTTGCACAGAAATGTTTAAGTTATGATTAGCTTCTTTGTAAATGTATCCGCCGACTGCAAATGGAGTGTGTCGGGAAAAGACAGACAGCCTAAGTATGATTGAACTCAGTCCACTTCTGTGCAAGCCAACTGTCAGGCCCTCACTTAAAATGCACTCAGAGCTTACTAATTTTAATGGTCTTAAACTGTGTAATGAGCTTTAGGGAACACGGATCAAATAAATCAATTTATTCGGATTAAGGAAGAAGAAAAGAAACAACAGGACGAAGATCAAATAAATAGATGCAAAGTGAAATAGTGACTTGGGCAAGGTTATTCCCTTACTTGAGATATCTGATACAAATGAGCGTTTCCTCTCAGAGGCACAATTGGCTGCCATAATCAGAGTTCAATTAGGCCTAATATTTATTTCCAGAAA
Source organism: Cranoglanis bouderius (assembly GCA_023630585.1). Classification (NCBI taxonomy): domain Eukaryota; kingdom Metazoa; phylum Chordata; class Actinopteri; order Siluriformes; family Cranoglanididae; genus Cranoglanis; species Cranoglanis bouderius. Next base: position 18,992,831 of record CM042543.1, on the reverse strand, counting down.
CACTTGTACATATTTCGGCAGGGCTTTGATTGAGCTCCCTGTGGACATGCTGTAGACAGATGTTTAGATGATCTCATGTTTGAAGTAATGTTGATTTTGGAAGGTTACTTCACTGTATCTGCTCTAAATCTACCCCTTCTGTGTCAGTTTGGGATTGTCCTTTATGCATGTACTTTGGCTTACTAAGAAGCTTACATTAGTTTTACTTGAGGCTACTGTTTTATATAGTGTAAAATATAATAATAATTTAATAGCATAATAGATTTATGCATTTTTTTTTGTTTTTGTGTGAAAACGTTTCCTTCCTAGAACAAGCTACTATTCTAATATGAGTATTTGAATATGGGTGGGAGAGAAGTATGCTTTTATATTTTGTGTGAATTTTTCTATCCCTAATTCATCTGAATTGAAAGATTTGCACTTTTTCTTCTCCCTGTGCATTAAAAGCCCATACTCTGAGTTTGAGTAAGGTCTCCAGTAAACCACAGCAAACATTACAAAAACAAACAGAGGAGATTTATTGAGCACTAAGACTAATTATGCATGAGGAAATGTGCAGGATCATAATGTCACAAGAAATCAGTTGACTGCAGCCAGGCATGAATTACAATGGGAAAACATGAAGTAAGCGCTCAGCCTCTAAAAACACATACACACACACACACACACAGATTTCCTATAGGTACTATCGCAGAAGGAGGGAAAGGATCTGATCAGATATGAGCCACTTGAGTCATTGTAAGCACTACGTGAAGTGGCTGTTGTGTTTTCTGGTAGGTTTCCCTTTTGAATTCTGCACAAAGGATTCCTGATAAATCCCAGAGTACCATGTACGACTTGTAGTACCCCGCTCTTTGGTGGCCGATTAGGTGGAACTACTGTTTAACTACTTCAAGTGTGTGCTGCTTTTGGGGAATCAGCTTCGGGTCAGAGATGGGCCTCTGTTCTGAGCTGGTGGAGCTTTTGTCTGCCTGTGTTATGTATGAGTCGAGCAGCAGCTACTGACATTATCTTAATTACTTGATTGATAGCACTGGCTGAGCTGGGGACCAGGACGGACAGTGTGTGGGAGTGTGTGTTTTTGCTGTAATTTTTGTACGAATTCACACACACACACACACACACACACACACACACACATATATATATCAAGCATGTTATATCGCTGTAAGCGATAAACATAATTGCAGTGTTATTGTAAGAGCAAAATCAGCGGCGTAATTATGATTGTTCAACATGGGAGGCTATCTCTGGACCATTACACACACATCTAAAGGCAGCAATTATTAAAATGACTCGATTTGTGATTTCGAGGGGAAAATGGATGAAAGCTTGAGTCAGAAACATTCACTGTTTTATCACTAACTACCCAATCATACTGAATGGCTTTTATTTTCCTATATCCTCTCCAATATGCATTTAAAAAAAAAACAACAACTTTTATTTATTTATTGATATTTTTATTTTATACTATGTCAGTACCATACTCTTGAAATAATTGTATACCATTCACCAAACCCAAATCCCATCCTGTTCTTCCCAAAAATATAAAATGAAATACAATTGCACAGGTCTCCCCAAATCAGCTTCAAGGAATCATGGATCACTGCAGTAAAAAAAAAAAAAAAAAAAAAAAAAAAAAAAAAAGGCATTTCAAACAGGATGCTATTCCATGGTAGCCCCGAGCTTAGGTATACACGCTGTAATGCAGCACATGGCAGCAATAACATAACTGGCTAGAAGATCAGCTGAACAAGCTATGGCTAATTGAGCGCTTCGTCTAAGTAGTCAAGGGCCATCTTCTGAATAACCCGGTAAGAAAATGAAACTGTACTGCTTGCAGTGAGTGTGTGTGTGTGTGTGTGTGTGTATGTGTGTGAGTCTGTATGTGCGTGAGTCTGTGTGTTTGCGTGCAAGCGTTCACTTTTTGTAAGGCTTGGGTGTCCTGTTGGCTGTTTCCAAATGTCATAATTAAGCACAGAAGGACCTTTGGGCTGAAGAACCTTTTGATTGTACAGAATTATCGCAAGACTATACAGATGTAAAAAGGACCACTTGAACTTGATTTTCCA
>CM042543.1:18913259-18988259 GCA_023630585.1 Cranoglanis bouderius | reverse complement strand
GGTGCCTAAAACCTTTGCACAACAGTACTAGATAGATAGAGATATCACAATAAGAAAACGCTAATATATAGGATATCAAACAATTGCAAACACAACACAGGTTTATTCCTGTAATGCCTGATGAGGTTGGAGAATACATGGCAAGGGATCTGAGACCATTCCTCCATACAGAATCTCTCCAGATCCTTCAAATTTTAAGGTCCATGCTGGTGGACTCTCCTCTTCAGTTCACCCCACAGGTTTTCTATGGGTTTCAAGTCAGGGGACTGGGATGGCCATTCCAGGACCTTGATTTGACCTTGTACTTTTCCATATGGCTACCTCTCTGTGTGCGCCATAACAGCTCTGGTGTTTATTGCCAAAAAGCTCTATTTTGGTTTCATCTGACCATAGAACCCGATCCCATTTGAAGCTCCAATAGTGTCTGGCAAACTGAAGACACTGGAGTTTGTTTTTGGATGAGAATAGAGGCTTTTTTCTTGAAACCCTTCCAAACAAGGGTTGTGGTGATATAGGTGACTTCAGATTGTAGTTTTGGAGACTTCCTGACCCCAAGCCGCAACTAGCTTCTGCAATTCTCCAGCTGTGATCCTTGGAGATTTTTTGGCCACTCGAACCATCCTCTTCACAGTGCGTTGAGACAATATAGTCACACGTCCAATTCCAGGTTGATTCATAACATTTCCAGTTGACTGGAACTTCTTAATTATTGCCCTGATGGTGGAAATGGGCATTTTCAATGCTTGTGCTATTTTCTTATAGCCACTTCCCATTTTGTGAAGCTCAACAACCTTTTGGCACACATCACAGCTATATTCCTTGGTCTTAACCATTGTTATGAATGACTAAGGGAATTTGGCCTATGTGTTACCTCATATTTATACCCCTGTGAAACAGGAAGTAATGGTTGAGCAATTTCCTGTTCCTAGTCGTACTAAAAAAAATGTAAAATATCAATGGGAATATACTTCAAATATATTTTTCTCATATGATTTCATAGGGGTGCCAATAATTGTTGCACACCTATATTTAACAAAGTTTTTTTTTTTTTGATAAACCTATGTTGTGTTTGTAATTGTTTGATATTCATGAGAGTATTTTTGTGAAATTTTTTTTAACAAAATATCAAACGGTTAAACAATTAAGACAATTTTTCACAGCCTTCTTTGCTCATATTTACCCAGGGTGCCAATATTAGTGGAGGGCACTGTGTGTGTGTGTGTGTGTGTATATGTGTGTGCACTGTTTAGGAAAGGATGCACAGTCAGGTTTAGAGATTCTGTTTAGATAATAAACTTTTAGACAGTTTGAAATTTGTCTGCGATTTTGATTTATGCATTTTTATCTTAAAATCATTTGCTTTGTTACTGTCTTTTTTTCGCCTTCTGTGCTCTGCTCTATTGTCTGACTGTAGCTGTAACTTTGTGCCTAGAGGGCAGTAGAGAGCTGTGATGGTGTTTCAGTCTCTGCTCTTCCTTTCGAACTTTACAAATCTTTCACATGGGGATGACATTAAAAGTGAGTGGGGGGAAGGAGGATGGCGGGGTGGGGACGGGGAGGTTTGCAGTGATTGCCCCAGAGCGGAAAAATTAGAAAAACTTCCTGTGGTGAATATTTATCTAGCAGTAAACGATAGGCCCACTCAAAATAATATGAGAGAATAGAGATGCTACAGTCTATCAGGAAACTATTAAGTTAATTGCATTTCTATGAGCAGATTATGATGATAAAGCACTGGAAATCCTAATGGTTCCTTACTGTTGTGATTTGTCCCATGCTATAATCAATGCCGAGCGACTGATTCCTGCATACAGAATTTCTTTTCTGTGAATGCAGATGATTAAATTGAAATACTTATTTAATTGAAAGACTTTAATTCAGATTTAGTTCCGGTTTTAAATAGCTGCGGAAACTGTCATTTTGCTTCCTTGCGTTTAGATATTTGATTTCACAGCTGTTTAATTGGAATAGTGACTAGTTGCAAGGAAATGCCATGAAAATAAAAAAGCAGTGGATGTGGCAAAACAGTGCCGTGTCTTGACAACACTGTGATATAGCACACTGACATTTCGTGTCAGTGTCAAGAGCGGCCACAGACGCAAGACTGTGCTCTTAGAAAACAGAAATATTTCTGACAAAGGAGAAAAATGGCAGGTGTCTCTATCCTTCACTGGATTTTGCAGAATGAAGCGTTCACTCCGAGAGAAGTGGAGCGCAGAGCAGACCACACATGGCGGGAGTCTTGGGACTCTGTTTCTGTTTTGAAGTGCAGATCAGGGAAAGGTTAAGTTATCAGTCCGCTGACACAGACTGCACTCGGCGGTGCAGGCCTGCGATGAGATATGACAGATGCTTTCTCGATAAACGCTCTCTGGCAGAAAAAGCTCTCCATAGAGCAGAATGAGAGGAACCGGAGAGGAATGGAGATTGAGACAAATGTCTGCAAATGGAAAAAACAAACTACTGCTTCTTTTAAATGTTTCTCTGACTCAACTGCATGAATTTATATAGGACTCTAGTCACATTTACTATGTGGTCAAAGGGAGGAAAAGAGCTAGATTAACTGTAGTCCGGGTTTGTTCCTGGACTGGGTTGCACAGTATCGCTTAGCAGGTGTGTGTGTGTGTGTGTGTGTGTGTGTGTGTTTGGAGGGTCAGGGGTTTCGTCTGACAGTTTTGGGATCATTTTGGTAGATCCCCATGAGAAAAACTGCCTTTTTGTGGGTTTTTTTTTTTGCAGCTTTTATCTTTTTGGTTATTGAGGTTAAGGTTGGGGTTAGATATACTGTAGATGTAGGCATGGCATCAATTAGCTGCATTAATAATTATGTCCGCAAACAGATACTAAGACAAATGTGTGTGTGTGTGTGTGTGTGTGTGTGTGTGTGTGTGTGTGTGTGTGTGTGTGCGCGCTTATGTGTGCTTAGAACATCTGGGTTAAGGCAGAGGAGATGAGATCAAAGATATATCTCTTTGTCTGTAACCACTTGTTCCTCTGTGTGAGCCCATCACCTGGTGGAAGGCTCTCTCATGCGTGCCGGAGCTCTGGGGTGCTTTTGAAAATGGCCCTCTCCGCTGCACTCGGCCGAATGGATGGTGCCCAAGGGGCAATTTGCAGCAGCCACCAATTTATCAGCTCACATCCAGACCAATGCAGGCTGACACTGCCCGTGCTTTCCTTGTTTGTCCCCCTTCATGTTTATAAATGGCCTTGGGTGGATGGTGAGGCTTGCTGTAGAGGAAATGTCTTACTGTGATTATATGCAGGTCGCTGCAGTTTTCTTGGGTCTGTTTTTGTTTTGATTGCTTGAGGAAATGTTTTGTTTGGTAATTTTTTTTTCTCAGCCCACCCACTCTCAGATTTAATCCCATTTATGATATTTATACATAAGCAGAAACTTGTAATAGAGGTTTAACCGATTGTTTAATAATAATAATAATAAGAAGAAGAAGAAGATGATGATGAAGAAGAAGAAAAATACTGTGCAGTAAAATGATTAATCCTAAATGCCTTTAATAGCTAAATAGACAGAAGGGAAATTAGCCAAAAAAAGGCTGCAGGAGCGGCCAAGTCATTTTCTAAGCCAAACATCCTGGTGCTGGTGCAGCGGTGGCCAGGTTGCTTGCGGGAAACAGTTTGTGGGGAGGTGGACTAGGATTTGTTTTCTTTCGCTGGGAGTCAGGCTCTGAGAACTCCACCAGATGAGCAGCACCTGAACCTCAAATTCACGTCTTTACCTCCCAAAGAGTCTGTTCTGACCTGTACATCAGTCATAGTCATTATCTAGTTCTGCATAAAGACATTTCCAAAATGAGAAGAAAATCATTCATTTAGTTCATACTACTCTAATATCAGCATTTATCAGTTGAATATGTGCAGTAACATTTTTTTTTTATTTGGTTGATTTACAACGAGTAATACAGTTGAGGTCATAAGTTTACATACGCCTTTCAGAATCTGCAAAATGTTAATAATAACAATAAGAGGGATCATAAAAATAGCATTTTGTTTTTTTTATTTAGTACTGCCCTGAATAAGCTATTTCACATAACAGATGTTTACATATAGTCCACGTGACACAATAATAATTGAATTTACACAAATTAACCAGTTCAAAAGTTTACATACGCTCCAGCATTTTCCAGCATTTTCTCCATATTTGACCCTATGATGCTGAGATCCATTTTTTCACAACTGAGGGACTCGTACACAACTATTATAAAAGGTGCAAACATTCACTGATTCTCAAGAAGGCAACATGATACATTAAGAGCCAGGGTGGTGTAAACATTTGAACAGGATGATCTGTGTAAGTCTGTGTTATTATTTTGTTTCAAGATCTTTTTTTTTTTTTTTTCATTTAGTACTGCCCGTCAGAAGACAATACATAAGATATTTACATGTTTCCCAGACGACAAAATAATAGCAATTTACACCAATCGTCCTGTTCAAAAGTTTACACTGTAAGGGAAGGCAGAGGATCTGCAGGTTTACATGCTACATATTTCACATGTTGTCACAGCTGTCAGAGGCGCATCTGAACGTGCAGGTTCCACAGAACATTGGTTGGTTATATTATGGCTTTTTGTAGTTCTTCAGTTAAGAGAAAGCGGCCACAGTTCCCACAGACTTTTGCCATACAGTGAGTGAGTGAGAATGAGAGTGATAGAGGGGATGAGGGTGACAGTGAGAAGAAATGGAGGATGAGGTTAAGTCTGTCAGCGGAGATGTGTAAAATAAGGGGGAAAGGTAAGCAGTCGTGAAGCAGTGATCTCAGTGCAGTGATGGAGAAGTGAGTTTTCACTCAGGTCACAAGTGACGACATGCGAATGGATGACGCGTCAATGCCAGAGCAGGGCTAAACTTTATAAACCAGAAGCTCTCAAAAGTTAAATATCTCATAAGTGCTATCAATCATCGTGGGAGCTCAGCTGAACGATGTGGCTTTGAAAAGTGAAGAAAGCCGGCATGAAAAATGGAGCGGTGAGAGGAAAAGTGAGAGTGAAATGAGCATTTTGCGTGTGGGTAAATCAAGCGTCATTCCGTCTGAAGCATGAGCTGCCTAAACGACAGACCCAATCCATTTATTAGTCATGCTAGAAGAACAGATTATTTTCCCCTTCCTCGTTATTTCACATCGTACTAATCTGCATGTAATTTCTCTAAGTCAAAAACAGTCTGAATACGAACAAGGCTTATATTTACCTTCAGAACTGAATGAAAATTAGTGCTGGATATAAAACAGGAATAGCTAATGAGCAAACAGCAAATGACATCATGCTGCTGTTGTGAGAGAATTAACTTGATTAAAATAATACTCCACTCTCATCTTGGCAAGGACGCTTCACATTTCCACTAGATGGTCATTAGTGGAGCAACCTAGATTTGTTTTGAGGCCCTCCCTTCATCCACACTATGTATAGTGTTTTTAATATAGAAGAAATCACTTTCGGTGAGAGAGAAAAAAAGAATAATTTGTCATTTTGTGTGGCTCCATTGCATTTTTTATTTTTATTTATTATTATTATTATTTTTTTTTAGGTTTCTGGACATTTCTCACTCTTAACGTTTGCATAGTCTGTTTTTGGCTGAGATGAGTGAGGTCTGCCATCAGCCCTCTAAAACAACAAGTGCTTCCTGCCAAACTTCCTAGTCAATTAGTCAAACATTTCAAATGCTACATAACATCAAAAAGGAAAGAGAAAATTGAAGCGTGCTCAATGAGGTGGTACATTTGCTGAGTTAAATGCACAGGTTCTCAAACACTCGACATGCAGCTTGAATTGTGTTGAAATCATGATCGTGATTTTTTTTTCTCTTCATAATCAGCTGTGATGTTGGTTAACTAAAGTTAGGTTATTGGGTGATTTTGGAAAGTGGGTTTTTATTTGCTCTGGTACATTAAATCACATCCTTCCCATTCGGAGGTTTCAACCGTCTCAAAGCGCTCTGACCATTTTTTTCACTGTAAAAGGCTACAAATGTGGAAGTAAAGATCACTAGACAAGGAAGGCAAATGTACAATAGCAATGATACACACACACACACGCAGTCTGCACAGTATTTCGCAGAGTTTTTTTGTGATTGTTGTGGCCAAAAATGCTTGATTTTGAGGCAGCTTTTTTCAAAATTTGCGATGCAACATGAGTTTTTTGTGCTTTTTTTGCTTGCAGAAAACTACTTGAATTGGCGAAATTGCAACTGTCTTTCACAGTGATGTTTGTTGGAAATGAAACCTTTAGCTGTACTCGTGTTCGACGACGTGAATCGAAGAGGGTTTTGGCTGAATGCGGGTTGTGATGATGTCACATGACGCATCTTGGCCCAAATCTGCAGAAAATTTTGCGGTAATTCTGCGGTAAAAATCGCAAGCTCCTCCGAATATTGCGGAATTTGCTTGATTTTGTGTTAATTTCTGCTATCGCAAAACTGAGAAATCCTGGAGGGACTGATATATACATACTTTTTTATGGGAAAGGGTTTTTAAAATTTTAAAAATAAAGATTTTTATTTATTATTTAAAAATCAAAAATGGTCTGAATTAACCCATATAAATTTGATATAAAATAATATTGAACATCTTTAAGTAAACATTTTAACTGCTATCATGGGATAAGGTATTAAGCCTTTAGCACCATGATGAGACATACAAGACAATACATGGCTAGCTGCCACTTTTTTAACCACCGAGGCCTCCCAACAGAGTGACTTCTAGGATTAAGAACAAAGCGAATGTTGAATTGAAGTTTAATGAAACCACAAAGTAAAACTTTGTATCAAGCAGGCATGTTTTAACATTTTGTTTCGATTTTTCCAAAGAATGTCAAGCTGTATGTCAGATTTAGACTAAATGATTCAGAGTACACTTGATAAAATATTGTCTGCCTGTGATTATTTTCCATGTCATTTAAACGATGTACCATATCATCACTCTGGTGTCCATTTGGATTTTTTTTCCACGAATTTATGGTGGAATATCACTGAAACCTGAAAATGACATTTCCGTTTAGCCTAAACATGGAATCTAGGGAATTAGGGTATTTCCTTAACAAAACACTCAGACAATTCAAAAAGGATTAATATTAACATATTAAGAGGAGCCGCCTGGCTAAGCCAACAAAAATTTTTTGTCTCAAACATCAGCCATTAAAATCTGAACAGCAATAGTTTGTAAATGTAAAGTATGTTAGGAGTGAATCAAGGTTGATTTATTCATCACCTTGCCGATGATAAATTATTGATACGATATTATTATTACAGCACCAGCACCATCACTTTCTAATAAGTGAATAATTTTATTGTCATTATTCCAAATAGATTATATTTTGTAATATTTTTGTAGGGTTATAGGTAGTATGTTTTGTGGTGAAACACACCCAGTCCTATTTCGCCGTGTGTGCTTTAGCTGCTTATGATGGACCTAGAGTGGTTGCTGACTTATACACAGTTAGTGCAGCAAGACACACAAGCTCCAAAGCAGCAGCTTCGATTCTGTTTCAGTATGCTTACATCTCAGACACATCTAAGGACTGGAGGGAGGTGAATGCTGCTCACCACAACACATTTTTTTGTTATAATATTTATTTACATTTTTTTCCTAAATAGTGTTTAGGTAATATTTTTCATTAACTCATGATTTCTTAATTTTGATGTCATAAAAGACTAAAAAAAAAAATAATATCTGAATAACAAAAGGCATCTGAGGAAAAGTTGGAGAAAGGCAAATTAAAAAATTATATACGATTTTGTTAAAAAAAAAAAAAAGAAAGAAAATTACAGGGGAATTACAGAGCTCTACCCCCACCACATACTAATTACTTGAATTACTTGATTGAAAAATATGTTTTATTCCAAATTTCCAAGAAGCCTGAAAGAGGCTAAAAGTTTTACCATCTCATCATGTGATAACATAAAATGTATTATTTGCTCCAGCGTGAGAGTTCTGAAGCCTGCAATCCAGTTCTAAATCAGTGCACGTTACTCCGTCTCATCCTTCTAGATACGACATCAGTGTTAACATCAGCTGATCAGCCTGATCTCACATGTCATTATATTATTACCAAAGCAGTGTGTGTCTGTTACTTCCCCTTCTGCAATGGCTAGTCTCCTCCATGCTCACTGTCTCTCAGCCTGCCTAAACTGTCACTGCGTCAGCCACAGCAGACCGAGGAGTTGAACTTGACTGGAACATATGTCTTCAATTTTAATAGCCATCCGTTCTCCTGAATGGCCTAGAGGGGGAAGCTTGCCTGAGAAGCAGCATTTCATGTAAGAATAATTTGTGTTAAGTAGCTGGGTGATCGGTTTGTTACGCTAGAGCTGACAGTTTGTTTATGTTCCTTGAAGAGTATGATGGATGGAGCAGAAGTTGATGCTAATTAGGCTAAATTGTCACTAAGAATGCAGAAGGCCCATGCCACACTGCACTGGCCAGCTCACATTGTTCTTCTCTTTGCACTCTCGGTGTAATTGAATGGAGCTTGAGCCCATTTATCATTATAGTAGGCAACAGGAACAGGAAGTGAGAATCTAAGGAAGTAGGTAGAGGGATGTTTGGAGACCGAGACTGACATTGATTTGATGACACAGTTTTTTAATTTCTTTTTGATTTTTTTTCTGTTTGGAGCATGTTAGCCAGTCACAAGCTGAGACAAACAGCCGCTGAATGTTTACTTGGTAAGCACGCAGTTGTGGAGGATTAGAAAATTATTAAAAGCCACATTCTCATGATCAGAGCAAACTACAAGCAGGAGGAGAGAGGTGTTACTTAAATGTCATGTTTACTGCTACACATACAACTGATTAACTGGAAATCAGGGCCATGTGTGTCTGTAGCCATACACTAGATCCTTTCAGCTGTCACAGCACATCTTCTAGTTGTGCTCTTGCTTCACTTACATGCCTTTCTGCCTCTCTCCTAAATTTTCATACATTTCATTCCATTTTTTCCCTTTTTGTTCCTTGACGCATAGCTGGTGGCGTCCATTCTATCAGTGTCGCTCACCTTAATTTGTTTTCGCTCATTTCCCCCTCGTTTATTTTCTCTGGTCTGTTGTTTTTCCTGCTGCAGGAAAGTGAGGAAATGACTTTTTCAAATGCTTCGACCTGTAGCCTGTAGGCCGCCAGACCTGGACCCTTACCCCAATCATCCACACCATGCACACACACTCCTCGTGTCCACCTTAATGACCTCCATTCAGAAAGGAACTCGCCTTACTGTAAGAGCATGGAAAAACCTGAGGCTCTGGCATTACTTTGACCTAAGACGCTCTCCTACCATCTCTGTGTAGTGTTCAAGAATACAAAGCCTAGCACATTGCACTGAACCCAAGCAGCCCACACACTTGACCCTGACTTGCGCACTCGCAAAAAGATGCAGCACAACACTGTTTATAATGTGCCCTGCGTGTTTGAGTAGAAACCCGGCACAAGCCAGCTGTTAGTTATTAGCCTTAAATACGTACCCATGGCATATAACAATGGCATGTGCAAACAATGCAATGCACTGTGACAGCTCTGAGCAGATGAATAGGCGATGACAGAGAGCAGATCAGAGCAGAGGGAGGTTGCTTCAGCTGGTATGTGGCGTCAGCTGGGTTCACTGACATTGTTCTAAATTTCTGTTGATTGCCCAGCTCTCTGACTGGTCGCCCAGTCTCGTGCAGAACTGCCTCATCTGCAATTGAGTACTGATGTTCCTCTTCGCTTAGTTTAGGCAGTGTGATGGAAACTGAGGACAGAAATTCATCCCATGGTTTCTCAAAGCTCTTACATTTTCTGTTCTCTCTCTCCCTCTCTCTCTCTCTCTCTCTCTCTCAGATTCTCTTTTATTTTAAAATGAGTAAACTATAGGTGTCGTCGTCTTCTTCACCTGGAACCAGTGAAATACTGCTTTTATTGATTTCAAGCTCTACTTAACAAAGGTCTTGATGTATGTAGCTGTGATATTTAGACAGTACTGAGGGTGTTGTGCATTGTGGAGGGAGTTGCTCTGGGAAGGCTGCGGTTTAAGGCTGGGGGGTAGTTTGGAGGAGGAAGTGAGTTGTGCTCGGATGGGCGAGAGTGAAACTTGAGCATGATTGAGTTAGGGAAAGGAGAAGAAGCCCTTAGGCGCAGATTTGTGTGTGTGTGTGTGTGTGTGTGTGTGTGTGTGTGTGTGTGTGTGTGTGTGTGTGCAGGAGACTTGTCATGGTACCTTTTAAGCATAAAGAGACAGACCCAACAAATTGCACAGGAAATTTTGTGCACGCCAAAGGTACTTTCCTCTGTCATACAGTGCATTTATGATGACTTTGTTTGGGCTTGGGCACTCACTTCACTTGCAGCAAAGACAGTAACCGCAGGACCTCTATTTTTTTCATATATATTTACTTGAATTATAATGAACAGTTTGACTGACCAGTTAACCAGTTCACATTTGTCACATTCCTACAGAGTTAGTTGGAGTAGATGTTAGCTTAATTGTCCCTTAACATTAAACCATCTGTTTTCTTTTTTTCCCCCTGATTGTACACTGAGGAGAATGTATTCCTGTTTTTCACTTTGCCGTTCTGGATTCAGTGTGTGAGGTGATTTTTAAACTGTGGGGGGAAAAAAAAAGAGCAGAGTGGAGGCGCCGCTCTGTGCTGCACCAACACTAAGCAAAAGCAGATGTTATAAAGTTTACAGAAATCAGAACATTATTTTCCTGTTTCCATCGCATTCTTCTAAACACTTAGTGAACAAGCTTTGAAGTCACCCAAGAAATCTAGTCTGCGGGAGGAACGATAGGATCTCCTAAAGCAACGGAGGCAGGGAAGGGAAGGGAGGATGTGGAGGGTCCACCTCTCTACTACCATCACTCTGTCAGAATCAGTTTTACTTTGACATAGACATTGTAGTACAGGGCCATGCGATATGCCACCTCCCACATATCAGCACTGCTGTGGTCCTCTGTGTGTGCATGTGTGTGTGTGCGTGTGTGTGTGAGAGAGAGAGAGAGAGAGAGAGAGAGATCAGCAAGAATGATAAGCCTCAAATCAAAGATAAGCATACCTCAAGCAGTGGATGGAAAGCCAGGGCAGTTTATTCCTCTTTAAGAGAATCAGAGTGTATATACAATCCTGTCCCGCACCAACTAAAATGAATCATAACAATAATGACAATAATGTGGTACACATTTGGTACATTAGCCAAACGCATGTTTTTATGACTAACAGAATCTGTCTCTGTGAGACCTGCTTTTTTATTTTTTATTTTTTTTTTGGTGAGATGAAGGCAAATGGATTAAAGTGTCCTTTCATATATTTAATGTGAAGCATGTTCAAGGGCCTTTATGTTGTCCTCACAAAGTCAAAATTCACTTCACGTACACTTGCTTTTGATTTAGCCGTGCAAATCACTCGTTACCTTGAATTTCAAGGGGAAGAGAGAATACACATGTGCATTTTTCCACTCTGCATCTTTGCGGGCGACTCTGGGTCCTATCAGCGCTTGCAGTGCAGTGATTTACTGTGGCATGGGAACATTGCAGATGGCCCTGTTGTCTCAGGTTGCGAGGATGTCCTGAATTCCATATAGCGTGTGTAGTTCTGTTGTTGTTTCTGTTTTCTTTATCCAGACTTATAATATTGCATGTTATCCCTGAATTGTCTGTCCTTCTTGCATCAGTTTCTGCATGTTTACTGCATGAGCTCAGTGTAACTCATAGGCTCATCTCTTTTTTTGTCGTTTTGTCTTATCGTTGTCATTTATACAGGAGAAGTACCCTTTCCAGATCAGTAGTTTTAAGTTTTAACTTCCTCATTTAGCTTGTTCCTTCCCCGTTGACAACTGTCTAATCATCCAAACCTTCATCCACAGGAGGAACTCACCAAATAATGAGGTGCTTTCATCCTGTGTTCTGAAAGGGAGGAGATGGAATCTTGCATGGTTCAATTAGTGCTGCAAGTCATTAGCAGTGAGGCTAAATGGGGATCCCTGTATATGTGTGTGTGTGTGTGTGTGTGTGTGTGTGTGCTTGGGCTTCAGAAGGCTGTGGAAAGAGAGATGATGTAGAAAAAGTGGCCTGCAGGCATTTCCACCATGGAGAGCTTCTCCTGATGTGTTTGGATTGCTTCTCCGCGCGTCAGCCTGTTATCATTGGCTGGGCGGCTAGTGATGCTGCTTCACTGGAAAAAGCTCTGGTGTGAATTTTACTGGAAGATAGGGAGCACAGATCATAAACCATGTCCCAGTTTTCCATCCTGAGCCCAGACAGCCTGCCTCATCTCATGCCTATTCTTCCCAGCAGCTTTTCTCTGGCTTGTGAGCTTCAGGAAAGTGGGAGAGAGTGAGCATAGGTGTGAGCAAAGTGAGAGAGGGGGAACCTTACCTCACACATGTGGATGCTGGGTTGTGTTTTGACTGCAAGCACTATAAAACACGCTCATGACATCACGACCCAAATATGTTTTCAGCGCCGTGCGTTTATGGCCCGGCATTAATGGCCAGTGGGGGAATCGCAGGGGAAGATAAAACAACAGCCTGCCTATAGCTCCTCTGGCCCACGCTCATCAGTGCCTCAGCATTCGGCCTCCAGATGCATTGGCCACCCTGAGAGCTCATCCATCTCTCCAGCTCATTCTTTTCCCAACCGTCTCGGCCTGCAGTATTGGAGCCTTGGTCTGTTGGTAGGGGTAAACGCAGATGACTTACTTCCTCTCTGGGTGAGGCCTGTGTAAATGGCCCTGAGACGGTCAGCCCTGGTGGGAAGAGTTGGAAGGGTCAGGACCCCCGCCATGACTGTAGGCCAGAGGGCAACATCACCACCAGGGTCAGCTGGAGGAAGACACTTCCTCTGCCTGCTGCCTGTAGGTGCAAACTAGGCAAAAAGCGAAGGGTGAGAGATGGCCCCGGAGTAGCTGAGCCAAGCCGTGAAAGTTTAAACAAATACAAGGGGAGCGAGTCACCCTGGTGGTCTCCCAGCTGATGTTTGCTCTTTGGACTGGCCTTGTTTTGAGAGCGAGAGCAGAGCACAGGGAGCGCCAGATATGGAGCCCCTTCTGTGCCGATGTGAGCAGCAACGAGTGAGTCATCGTCCACATGCACTAGAGCAGTACGGCTAATCTGAGGCTCACTCAGTACTAACACATATTTGCATTTCCCACCAGCCTACAGTGTTTATTTTATAAAGGGGAATCCTTCTTTTAGACATTCCCTAATTATACCTTTTGGCGCATGCTTTTTATACATTTGACGCACATATGCATTGGTTATGCAGCTGTATTTATCTGCTGTTCATGCCTACAGTTTAAAGGAAAACTTTTGAAACACATTAAATGTATTTATATTGAAATATTAGTGATGTGCTTCTTGATTATGGTGTTCATATGTCGATTGATGCTGCATTTTCATTACTCCTGTGAGAAGTTAGCTGTTGTCTGCCGCACTGATGGCACAGGGGGACGTTGCTAACGCAGTTGAAATGGCGTTTAATAAGAGAGAGAAAAATGAAATGATCTCACACATAAGGGATAACAGTTAGGTTTCATTGTTGGCCCCTGAAAAGTGTAAGCGCTTCTTTTCTTACACACTTTTCCAAGCAGAGTTCAATGTCATATTAATTACTGTAGAACTCCAACATGGAAGTAATGGAGACAGCAAAACATTCCGGACTGCAGTACAGCTATATGATGTAGTTATGCTGAGTTATGGCAGAGACTTGACCTGGCTAGTTAGCAATCTATGAGATAACAAGCACAACATCATGGTGGTATTGGTATGAAAGTTGAAACTTTAGAACCTGATCTGTTTGAGTGCACAAATAAGTAGGTGGACAGACTTAAAGACTAATGTGCTGCTGCATCAATCTCTTCAGGTAGAGAAACAGCAAGGGCTAAATCACCCTGACACTACTATTAGCAGGTAATTAAATGGCATTGTGGGTAATGTAGGAAACTGTTAACCAAAGTGGAAATGAACCAACATGTCAATGAAATAAGTTTAAATTACAATAGTCAACTCCAAACTAAGATCACAAGCCATTCAGGGTGGATTTTTCTTTTAAGTCCAAGATAAAACTGATTAGGATGTAACCTCTGAGGAGAGTGCAGTTTTTGTATGCTGTGTGTTTCTGTCTGTCTGTTTGTACTTACATGCATGTGCTCTTTGAGAGCCATATGTAACTCATTGTAAGTTGTTATAGAGCAAATAGGAGATACTGATAAAACATACTGGTGATGGACCCCCCGGAGAGTGGGGCGCATTGACCATGATTGCTACACGGCTACTTCAAAAGTGACTTGATCCATTATTTTTCACTGACAGAAATTTATTGGGAATGGCCTGCTAAATTTGGGCTGCCTTTTTTAAAACTTAAACAAATATAATTCAAATCATGCCAGTGCCACGCTGAATGAATGCACTTACTACAGTTACATATTTATGACTAAACTTATTATTGAAACTAGCTTTATTTGTACTGCGATTCTGGCTATTAATTGTGATTAATCATCGTTTTTCTGACATAGTCATGACACACTGCTTGGAAATGCCTGTCATTTGCAAGACCACAAAATAAGTAAAATCATAGATCACTCAGCATGCTCACAGTGTATTCAACAGAAGTTGCTGTAATTCATAAGCGCTGTCGTTTTCTGGATAGCACTGCTTATATCGTGTATCGCTGCACACATATTGTTGTGATATATTTAATATAGGTTAAATTCTCTTACTCATATATTGGATGCCATCCAGAAGAACAGGGACAATATAATCATATTTTTATAATTAGATATGAGTTTATGATTATGTATAAAATCATCCACCTATCCATTTTCTATACTGCCTATCCTTACTGGGTCGCGGGGAACCTGGAGCCCATCCCAAGGGGCATGGGGCACAGGCGGGGGGACACCCTGGATGGGGTGCTAGTCCATTGCAGGGCACAATCACACACTACGGACACTTTTGAACATGCCAATCAGCCTACAATGCATGTCTTTGGACTGGGGGAGGAAACCGGAGTACCCGGAGGAAACCCCCGAAGCATGAGGAGAACATGCAGACTCTGCATGCAAATACACATGGCCGTGGCGGGAATTGAACCCTCGTCCCGGAGATGGCAGGGTGGTTTAGTGGTTAGTGTGTTTGCCTCGCACCTCTGGGGTTTGGGGAGTTCGAATCCTCTCCCCACCCTGCGTGTGCGTGGAGATTGCATGTCCTCCACGTGCCTCAGAGAGTTCCTCTGGGTACTGCGTTTTCCTCTTCAGTCCAAAGACATGCATTGTAGGCTGATTGTCATTCCCAAATTGTCCGTAGTGTGTAAATGTGTGTTCGAATGTGCAGTGCGATTGGTTGGCACCCCGTCCAGGGTGTCCCCTGCCTTGTGCCTGAGCTCCCTTGGATAGGCTCCAGGCTCCCCTGTGACCCTGTGTAGGATAAGCGGTATGCAGTCCCTCCAGGACTGTAATCAAGCAATCAAGCAAACTCCGCAATATTCAGAGGATTTTTTAAAATCACCGCAGATTTGGGCCAACATGCGTCATGTGACGTCATCACAACACACATTCAGTCAAAGCCCTCTTCAATTCACGTGCATCGAACATGAGTACAGTTAAAAGGTCTCAAACATCACTGCGAAAGACTGTGCAAAATGATTTCGTGCAGTTGCAATTTCACCAATTCAAGTAGTTTTATGCAAAAAAGCACAAAAAACTCAGCAAATTGCACTGCAATTTTTGAAAAAAGATGCAGCAAAATCAAGTATTTTTGGCCGCAACAATCACAAAAAAAAATCCTGTACGGACTGGGTATGGAAAATGGATGGATAAATTTTCTGCCCCATAACACTAAGTATTGGAGCGGATTAATTAAAGCAGTGATTTTTTTTTTCTTTTTACATTACCTTTTCAGTTATTTGGGGACTTAGTATACTCTATTCTACAGTTAGTGAATAGATAATATGTTTATTTGATTATTTCTGATGACTTCTTAAGTAATTTTGACATTGTCTATCGAATGCTTAATGTATTTGAAATTAGACAATGTATTTTTTTACTGCTTATTTTAAACTAAACATCACATACATTCATTAAAGTTAAAAGTTTATATGCTAAATTAGGGCATTTCGTCTCTAAGCTGTCATTTTATATATACAGTTCCCTCCACTAATATTGGCACCCTCGGTAAATATTATTAGCAAAAAAGGCTGTGAAAAATTGTCTTTACAAAAAAAAAATACTCAAAAATACTCCGCTCTCATGGATATCAGACAATTGCAAACAAAACACAGGTTTATCAAAAAAACAATTTTTTTGTTAAATATAGGTGTGCAACAATTATTGGCACCCTTTTAGTCAATACTTTGTGTTTCCTCCCTTTGCCAAGATAACAGCTCTGAGTCTTCTCCTATAATGCCTGATGAGGTTGGAGAATACATGGCAAGGGACCTGAGACCATTCCTGCATACAGAATCTCTCCAGATCCTCCAAATTTCGAGGTCCACACTGGTGGACTCTCCTCTTCAGTTCACCCCACAGGTTTTCTATGAGTTTCAAGTCAGTGGACTGGGATGGCCATGGCAGGACCTTGATTTTGTGGTCAGTAAACCATTTTTGTGTTGATTTTGATGTATGTTTTGGATCATTGTCCTGCTGGAAGATCCAACCACGGCCCATTTTAAGCTTTCTGGCAGAGGCAGTCAGGTTTTCATTTAATATCTGTTGCTATTTGATAGAGTCCATGATGCCATGTATCCTAACAAAATGTCCAGGTCCTCTGGCAGAAAAACAGCCCCAAAACATTAAAGAGCCACCACCATATTTAACTGTGGGCATGAGGTACTTTTCCATATGGCTACCTCTCTTGTGCCCCAAAACCACCTCTGGTGTTTATTGCCAGAAAGCTCTATTTTGGTTTCATCTGGCCATAGAGCCCTTCCTATTTGAAGTTCCAATAGTGTCTGGCAAACTGAAGACGAAGAAGTATGTT
This sequence comes from Cranoglanis bouderius, assembly GCA_023630585.1. Taxonomy (NCBI): domain Eukaryota; kingdom Metazoa; phylum Chordata; class Actinopteri; order Siluriformes; family Cranoglanididae; genus Cranoglanis; species Cranoglanis bouderius. The sequence goes on along the minus strand of CM042543.1, from coordinate 18,971,309 downwards.
TTTGGATGAGAGTAGAGGCTTTTTTCTTGAAACCCTTCCAAACAACTTGTGGTGATGTAGGTGACTTCGGATTGTAGTTTTGGAGACTTTCTGACCCCAAGACGCAACTAACTTCTGCAGTTCTCCAGCTGTGATCCTTGGAGATTTTTTGGCCACTCGAACCATTCTCTTCACAGTGTGTTGAGACAGTATAGACACACATCCAATTCCATGTTGATTGAGTTGACTGGAATTTCTTAATTATTGCCCTGAATTTTCAATGCCCATCTATGGTGTTACCTTTGGTGTCAGCACACATGAAATAAACACAAGGATTTGATAGTGTGAATGCTAAACAGAAATTTATATATATATAAAATGTCTAGATTTTAAAAATCAATTCTTTCTGTTTAGCATTCACACTATCAAATCCTTGTGTTTATTTCATGTGTGCTGATACCAAAGGTGTAAGCTTCTTCATCCAGCTTAGTGCATTTGTTCAAGATACAGGTTTATGGAGTTAAGGAATTGCTAATTTGCTGTTTGAGGTAATAAACAGTACTACTGGACACAAAGATGCTGACCCTGTGTGCACACCCTGCATGAAAGACATTGATCTTAGTGACTTTTGGATTACATTATTTGCTGGTCCCATCTTTTCCTACCATATATTTATCTAATAATGAATCCTTGTATTTTTTTGTTTAAAAAAAACAAAACTCAGTTGGAAGCAACTGTGCACGGGGACCAGAAGCGATGGAGTTGATTAAGATGGAACAGTCCATCCTCACTGCTTGTGAGTCAGTAGTGGCTAGACCTGAAGTGGTGCTAATGCAGGTCCCTGTGGAAGTGATGAAACTCTGCTCTAAATCTGCACAGTTTATGTAGGGAGAGGAGGATGGAAGAATAACAGAACATGCACTTTGTTCACCCCAGCCTGCAGTAAAAAAATTAAGAATTACACAGTGAGAGACAGTTTAACTCAAGGTCGTAAATATGTGTTTGCATCTTTGTGCTTTCTTTCATTCTCTCTCAGCCAAGCTGCGAGGCTGGATTTGGTGTCCAACAAATTACTTAAAGGTTCTTCAATGTTAAAAAAAAAATTGCGATGTGATCATGTGGACTTTTACCCATGCATCCAAACACACAGCATGCATACACATGCACAATAGAGGCTTGTGTGTGGGAGTGTGTGTGTGTGTGTGCTGTCTTCTTTCCAGACTGCATCTCTTCCCAAACCACAGTGGGGTAATAATCACTTAACCCAAATCAGAGGTACTCAGACTGGGCTGCAGCTGGGAGACTCGGCAGGAGAGATGTGGGGGAAAGGAACAAGAGGTGACTTAGCCAAGAAGAGAGGAAGGTGAGGAAGATGAAGGTAGCACAAGCAGATTGCTACAATTTTATACCACTTTACATAATGCCATATTATGAATTTCACCTTTTACATGGTAAAAAAAAAAGTAATTATTGTACAATTCCAACTTTATAGGAAAATATTCAGATGTCTCGTTCTTGTTACTCGTCATGACTTTGGAATAAGCGTAGATCCTCCTTTAAGTAAAAAAGGCTGTAGTGAGGCTAAACACAAACAGTTTGGAAAGTAGAGTAGGGGGCAGAGTCTGGATTTTTCATTCTTATGGGTGCCTGACTAAAGCCCTTCAGCTCTGTGTCTCCCGTAACAGCCTCTGGTTCACCATCTGATCTTTGTATGTAGTAAAGTGGTTGGCTGTTGTGTGCCGTGTGATGTGCAGCCATGATAGTGGGCTGTCTGTGGCCGTAGTTAACATGGCCCCTGAGGTGCTGTTCCTGTACTGGGCTCCACCGCAGCCAAGACCTCCAGAATATCAGTGCAGTTGGATCCTGAGCCCTTCCGCCAGTCCATCTTATCTCTAAATACACTCTGCTTAGCAGCCTGGCCTGCTCTTAATCAACTGGAGATTGCAGCAATAAGATATCGGCAAAGAAATCTGGGTGATTTTGTGTATGTGTGCAAGTGTGTGGGGGGTTCATCATCTTTCTTTCTTCTCTCTCTCTCTCTCTCTCTTGTTCTGAGGCCATTTGAAAAAGGTCTCACTGCTGTTCATACCCTTCCTCACAGCATCTGCCATTCATTTGGAGTGGAAGACAAACACACTGATGAAAATGCTCTAAACCACTGCAATGCCTCGCTTTCTTGTGCTCTCTCGCTCTCTGGGGAGGGAGAGACATTTCAACTTGTTTGTATATATTTAGAACATGTTACGCTGCAGATGGGCCGCATTTCAAAATTAAATATAGAGAATTTAATTTTACATTGTTTAAAGGGCAGCTGATGAGATTGTGGAGTTTAGTCTCAACTCAAGAGGCTCTGGAGTCTGTAATGTGTGCGTGTGTGCGTACGTGCGTGTGTGTGCGTGCATGTTTTTATAACTTGAAGGGGACCAAATGTTCACACAATGACAGTAATGTCTGACAATTTTGACCTTGTGGGAATATTTGGCTGGATAAATAGCTTTTTTGTTTATTTATTTATTTATTTTTTTAACAAAAACTGCACCTTTTATTTTAAAAAAAAGAAAGAAAACGGAAAAAGCCGAAAGGTTTCCTTTTGGTTACTGATTCTAGACTTATGTATATGCGAAGCATTAATTAGCTGCATTAATATTTATGTCAGTGGACGGTCCTCTGTTAGTGTAAGGATAGTACAGCAAACACATTATGTTTATGCATACCTATGTTATAGCCTGTCACTGTAACTCTATGATGATGTTGATGCTGTACACACTGATATAATACAACTTCGATTTTTATGATGGTCGTGTCATACAAAAGGACCCACATGAGAAATACACGGCTTTAAAGCCTAACCAAAAGCACAGTTGTTGGCTTCGAGGATATTTTGAGAAAAGATTCCAGTCTTTATTTTCACAGCGATCGAGTTTATTAATGACCTCCCTGTACCGTAATTAACCTCAAGAACACCAGCTCACACACGCACACATTCTCCCATAGTCACAAATACAGCTGCATATTTTTTCCCCTGTAGAAGAAAAGACAATGAATATTTGTCATCTTCATTTCTCTGGCAAGCAAAGTTAACACAGGTTTCACAGCCAGAGAATATCAGAATGGAGAGAGAGTTGTGTGTTTTAATGATTAAGCTGTTGAAGTAGAACTGCAGACAGATCAGTGAGGGACACCTGCTCCCCTTCCCAGTGACCCTGAACCCCCAAATCCTGTCACACACTCACTAATGGCTGACTAATATATGAGGAAGCACCACCACCTAAACACTTCTGTGTAGTGCTCTCTCTCTCTCTCTCTCTCTCTCTCTCTCTCTCTCTCTCTCTCTCTCACTTTCTCTCTCATTTTCTCTCTCCCTCTCTCTCTCTGTCTCTCTCACTTTCTTTTTTCCTCTCATCTGAAAACCATGTGTTGATATTAGCCCCTAGCTGCCTCCTGCATGTGAGGTATTTTTGATAACATAATGGCGTGAGCCGAGCTGCGGGTGCACGGAGACTCCTGACCCTTAAATGGGTGCTGAGTGGAACGGCACTGCGCTTTCATTTGCTTGGGATGGCCTGGACGTGCTCATGCGCTGTTGACTTAAGCGTTCCGCCTCGGCCATCAATCATCAGGCCGGTGACACTCAGCTCCTGAACCTTTTGCTACTTTATCTGCCAGCAAATCCGCATCGCTTTCCGCAGCCCCCTGCATGTAGTGACCAGCTCCCTCCAGAAGCAATGAAAACAGTCCTGGTTCTCTCTCTCTCACACACACACACACACACACACACACACACACACACACACACACACACACACACTGTATTTAACCTCGTGGACACACAAGCTTAACAGACGGAACCTTCCCCCCCTCCCTCCTTCTCTCTTTCAAAGACAAAGAATGACTTCTAAATCCTTCCTCTACGTTTTTTTCCCCCCAGACTGCCGAGGCATTTGGAAAAGGTTTTTTTGCAATTATATTTAATCATACGCTGCAGTTCCAATCAGTGGGAGCAGGAGTGATCACATTTGCATGGGTTTCAAGTTCTCCCCCTCACGTCAGAGCTCTGCCCAGCGGCAGCAGGGGCACAGGACCACCTGGGCGAATATTCTCAATCCCTCCTTCTCTTTCTCTCTCATTCTCTCTTGTCGCTCAGTCTTTCCATTCCTCTCCTTTTCTCATGCTTTTTTTCTTCTACTTAGCTTTTAAGAACTGCATGATGTGACACACAGACACACACACACACACACACACACACACACACACACACACACACACACACACACACACACACACACACACACACACACACAGATGCGTATTGTGCTTTCAATGATGCGACTAATCAGAATGAAAAAAGCAGCTTGCACTTGCGTTTTGAAGTTCCTCTGTTTGAAGTAGTGCTCTGAAACAGGTGGACATTTATCTTTCCAGACAATATGGTGTGCACACTTGGTAATTTAGTGTGTGCCTGTTTGCGTTGGTGTTTGAATACTGGTATAGTTTTGTATGTAAGATTAATGTACGTGCAGTGAAAAAGAAAAAAACCCAGCCCACCCAGTGTGTGTGAGATTTCATTTTTAATTTGTTCTGTGCAACATGTGTGTGTGTGTGTGTGTGTGTGTGTGTGTGTGTGTGTGTGTGTGTGTGTGTGTGTGTGTGTGTGTGTGTGTGTTTGTGTACTTATATTCTAGCATATTCTAACTGCTTTCTGTGTACAGACACGGCCTCTCTTCTGCAGCTCATGTTTAAACAACAGCGGTCACATGTTGCTGAATTTTGGCACTCAGCTCAGGTGACTTAACCTGTGGCATGTGTGCTTAAGCCCAGAAAGCTCAACGATTATTCCTCGATTCAAATGACTGAATTAAGAGCACACTTATTATTGAAGTAATTACTAAGACCTGGCCAATATGTTTATATCACTTATTGATTGTGAATGCTTGCTTTATGAATCATTACAAGAATGCAAACATCAGATGTGAGGAAGAGTTTATAATAATTATTATTGCAGACATGACTGCAACATTGGTGACTTACAGTGATTACTGTAAATACAACATTCAAAATATCGATCTGAAAAAGGACTGTAAATTGTGTATTTGACACTGCTTCTCTTGCTACTTCTGCAGTTATCTGCTGAAGTTCACAGCATTAAAAAAAAAAGGATGTCAACATCCTAACTGTTTTTGCTCATGAACGCAATCAGTTAACAATCATGTAAAATACAATTCAGTTTCATTTGCATTTATTTTATAGAGCGCCTTTAAAAGCAGCTTCTCAAAGCGCTATACACAAAATAAGCAGTACATAACACAATAAATAAAAAATAAAAGTAAACATCAACAAGCAAATGCTAGTTAAAAAAAAAAATGTCTTGAGTTGAGCTTCCCTAAGTTCAAGAGGAAGAGAGATCCACAGGGTAGGAGCATAGACAGAAAAAGCCCTGTCACCCATAGATCTTAAACAGGTTTGTGGAACAGTCAATAAATTAGACTGTGATGAGCACGGTCTGCAATTTGGGGTGTAAGGAATTAACAATGCGGATAAATAATGAGGAGCCAAGCTATGTAATGCTTTGTATGTCAGCATCATAATTTTAAAATCGATACGGAACCTGACCGGGAGCCGGTGCAAGGACTCGAAAACAGGAGTAATATGATCGCGTGTCCTGGTCCCAGTCAGGATCCTGGCGGCCGAGTTTTGTACATATTGGAGCTTATTAAGTGTGGATTTAGAAACTCTGGCATAAGGGAACTCTATTTCATTTATTTGATGAATTCCTTGAAATTTCAGTTCACTTTGTAGTATTTAATTATTACTGGTTTCATACTATTTATTATACTGTTTATTTTCTGTTTGTATAATTATATCAGTAAATCCACCGATATCAGCTATTATGTTGTGTGTGTATATATATATATATATATATATATATATATATATATATATATATATATATATATATATATATATATATATATATATATATATATATATATATATATATTGAGTGTGTGTGTATATGCATATTTACATGTGTGTATATATATATATATATATATATATATATATATATATATATATATATATATATATATATATATATATATATATATATATATATATATATAAAACATGGGGCACGGTGGCACATTTGCCTTGCACCTCTGTGATTGGGGCTTCGATTCTCGCTGCGGAGTTTGCTTTTTTTCCACGTGCATCAGGGGTTTCCTCCTGGTACTCCGGTTTCCTCCCCCAGGCCAAAGACGTGTTGTAGACTTATTGGCATTTCCAAGTTTTCAGTAATGTGTAAATGTGTGTGTGATTGTGCCCAGTTACCACGACCCTGTGGAGATATATATATATATATATGTGTGTGTGTGTGTGTGTGTGTGTGTGTGTGTGTGTGTGTGTGTGTGTGTGTGTGTGTGTGTGTGTGTGTATATGTATAAAATTAGTTGAAGATGGTGATGACCCTTTAGAGTCTGAGTTCAGATTCAGGAATATAGCCTCTTCCTCACAAGTTGTTCATTCTACTTTTAGTACATTTATCTGAAATATTTATTTCCAAAAGTATGTGTTATGTGTGTGGCTTTTCTCCCTACTCTTCAGTCCCAAGATGCATTTTACACATGACTTACTGATCGAGTTGTCACATCTTACATTTAATAGACCCATCGTGTTTATTATGGTCCAAAACAGTGTTTTTTTTTTTTTTTTTTTGGTGAGGTAGAGCTTGAGGCCAGAGAGAACTGTGAAAAAGACTTTTTATCCTTGAGGCTGATATGTTTGTATTTTATGAGCTGTCTAATTATTAAATGTGTTGGAAGCGGGTTCAGCTGGGACAAAACATTCCAGCACTGTTAATGTCTCCCTGTCGTCCCTGCTCTCTCACTCTCTCTCCTTTTGATAATACTTCTCGTTACTAGCTCATAAAACTTTTGGCAAGCTCCCTTATCCCTTACCCTGTTTCATAACATCCTTCTAGTGATGTGTCTTGGTTTTCTACATAAGATTAGAATTCCTTTAATCTGTGGTTTTTAATCTCAGGCTTCACACTGTGGTTGAGACTAAATTAGAATCAGATTCAGAGTCAACCATGCATATTAAAAACTTGTAGTCTGACCCAGTAGTTAGATTCTTTTGTTTATTTGCTGTCATATATATCATTTGACAAAAATGATCCACTGACTATGTCTCCCTCTCTCTTTCATGCTTGCTCCCTCTCATGGTTTCCACTCTGTATAAGTCTGAGTAAGGCATAAGCGAATAATTAGGTAATTGCCTCCTTGATTGAGCCCAATAGGAAATGTTTCAATTAGGCTAAAACTGCACAAGGAGGAAGTGGACTCTTACAAAGGGAAACATTCCTTGTCATGCAACTGTCAGCCCTGAGCCCACACCACGAGTCAGGATTTACTGGAGACAAGAAGAGGAAATATTCTGGGGAGAAAAAAAGAGAGAGAGAAAAATATGCGCAAGGAGGGAAGGGCCAGAGGGAGACAGCAAGAAATGATTGCAGTAATTATGGCTATATTTAAACAGGCCTTTTCTCTGATATGATTTGCTGGTGATCCTCTGTCCAGATAAGAAGAGGAGCTCAGCCCGCCCAGACGCCTGTTACAAATTACAACCTTCCAACCATGGAAGAGATGCAGAGCAAAACAGGGAGGAACTGAGGCCACAGACAGAGTGAACATATAATAGAGAGGAAATCAGGGCACAATAACAAATATGTAATAGCCATACCTAATAGTTATAGTATACAGTGCCCTCCACTAATATTGGCACCCTTGGTAAATATGACAAAAAAAGGCTGTGAAAATTGTCTGGCTGTCTTTATTGTTTAACCTTAACAAAAAAAAAAAAAAAAACCACAGGTTTATCAAAGAAAAAATATATATTTATCTTTGTTAAATATAGGTGTGCAACAATTATTGGCACCCTTTTAGTCAATACTTTGTGCTACCTCCCTTTGCCAAGATAACAGCTCTGAGTCTTCTCCTATAATGCCTGATAAGGTTGGAGAATACATGGCAAGGGATCTGAGACCATTCCTCCTTACAGAATCTCTCCAGATCCTTCAAATTTCGAGGTCCACGCTGGTGGACGCTCCTCTTCAGTCAGGGGACTGGGATGGCCATGGCAGGACCTTAATTTTGTGGTCAGTAAACCATTTTTGTGTTGATTTTGATGTATGTTTTGGATCATTGTCCTGCTGGAAGATGCAACCACGGCCCATTTTAAGCTTTCTGGCAGAGGCAGCCAGGTTTTCATTTAATATCTGTTGATATTTGATAGAGTCCATGATGCCATGTATCCTAACAAAATGCCCAGGTCCTCTGGCAGAAAAACAACCCCAAAACATTAAAGAGCCACCACCATATTTAACTGTGGGCATGAGGTACTTTTCCATATGGCTACCTCTCTTGTGCACCAAAACCACCTCTGGTGTTTATTGCCAAAAAGCTCTATTTTGGTTTCATCTGACCATAGAACCCTTCCTATTTGAAGCTCCAGCAGTGTCTGGCAAACTGAAGACACTCGAGTTTGTTTTCGGATGAGAGTAGAAGCTTTTTTTTTTTAAACCCTTCCAAACAACTTGTGGTGATGTAGGTGACTTCGGATTGTAGTTTTGGAGACTTTCTGACCCCAAGATGCAACTAACTTCTGCAATTCTCCAGCTGTGATCCTTGGAGATTTTTTTGGCCTCTTGAACCATCCTTAACAGTGCTTTGAGACAGTATAGACACACGTCCAATTCCAGATTGATTCATAACATTTCCAGTTGACTGGAACTTCTTAATTATTCCCCTGATGGTGGAAATGGGCATTTTCAATGCTCGTGCTATTTTCTTATAGCCACTTCCCTCAACAACCTTTTGCCGCAATCACAGCTATATTCCTTGTTCTTAACCATTGTTATGAATGACTAAGGGAATTTGGCCTATGTGTTACCTCATATTTATACTCCGGTGAAACAGGAAGTCATAGTTGAACAATTTCCTGTTCCTTGTCACCCAGGTGTACTAAAAAAATTTAAAATATCAATGGGAATATACTTCAAATATATTTTTCTCATATGAATTCATAAGGGTGCCAATAATTGTTGCACACCTATATTTAACAAAGATATTTTTTTGGACAAACCTGTGTTGTGTTTGCAATTGTCTGATGTCCATGAGAGCAGAGTATTTTTGTTAATTTTTTGAACAAAAGATCAAAATGTTAAACAATATAGACAATTTTTCAAAGCCTTCTTTGCTCATATTTACCAAGGGTGCCAATATTACTGGAGGGCACTGTATATATATAGTAATAGCTAATCAGCAACCATTAGAGAAATTTAGTATAAAATGTACAGTACTGTACAATATACAATATTGTAGGCTAAAATGAACATGCTGTAAACTTGAAATATGGACATATTTATCATTTTCATTTATACATAATTTTAATTATGTGCAATGACATTAATTGTTATCTCTTGTTGCCTAAATGTTTTAATTTAGTTAAATATCTGAACAATTTTTGCATGTTTTGCGTTTACACCATAGCTGAAATTAGATTTTAATTAAGTATATATTGGATATGGAAATATTTACAAATATACTGCCTCAAAACACATTTTATAATTATGATTTACAGAAATCAAGGAGTTATCTCTATTACAAATAGTATGTAAAAGTACATATTAGAATCAGATTTTGGCATGAGATAGCCTAACTTGTGCAAAACCTGGATTTGGCTATGGAAAAGCCTCATGTGAGTTAAACCTGACTATGGGAACGAGACAGTTAGAAACTTAAAGTTTTGTTTTCAGAGATGTGTGACTGTAGACAGCACATGGTAAAACTGAGCTTAAGCCAAAACCTAAACAGTAGGGAATTGCAAAGTTAAGCCATTGTTTTAATGAGTTCATTCAAGGAGGTCTGCTTTATTAAACCACAAAAGGTGAGAGCCTTTTCAGTTCGAAACGATTCACAGGGAGCATATCGGGGACAATAATGATCCCTCTCTTGTGAATAAGAATGATATAAACAACGAGCAATTTGATCCTGCAATGGCACTCATAAACTCTGAGAAGCTTTATGGGTTGCAAATGATTTGTGGATGCTATAACATATTTGTTTTTGAAACTAATGTAATTATACCATAAAAGATATAAATTTATTGTTATAGCTGAAATTTGCAACAACCCATTGACTTTATTAAATTTCCAATCAGGAAGGGAAAACTTTTATTTTGCTTTGTGTGTTAGTACTTCTATTAACGGAGTGTGTAATGGAGAAATGTACATAATTTTACACATGAAAAGCAATGAGTGTTTATGACTGACTTGGTACATGGTTATTTTATTTGTGTGTATGGATTGTATGTATGGAAATAATATATGCAGTGAGAAATGTGTGAGAAACTATGTATCTGTGGTGTGTAAATGTGTATAAACAGACCTTGCCCTGCAGTTCTGTCCCACAGGGCCATAGTGTGGTTAGCAGAGTAAACTGTGGTCAGTGTTAATATGTTTCCTGTATCTGACTGACATACCTGAGCAGTTTGCTAATGAAAGAATGCCTCAGTCTCTTCTGTTGTATACTCATGTCTCTCTCTCTCTCTCTCTCTCTCTCTCTCTCTCTCTGTATCTCGCTCTTGGTCAGGGCATGTCCAGTGGTGAGCTATCTGTCTTTGAGTCTGTGTGCTGTCTGATTCGCCTGACTGATTCTGTATGGTACTCTCAGCGCTCCTCTGGACGAACTTGACAGCATTTTTGTTTAGGTTAAATGTCACAGTCATGACTAATGAGTCCCCTGCAGTCAAATGCTAGTCTGGTTCTCCACTTCCTCTTTCTGACAAGCCACTGTGCTCAGGTGTGGTCAGAATAGCTGTGTGTGTGTGCATGTGTGTGTGTGTGTGTTTGTGTGTGCGTACAGTGGGTATAGAAAAGAATCACCCCCCTTTAAAATAATCATATTTTGTTGCTTTTCAGCCTGAAATAAAGACAGACACAGTTTTTGTTTTATCCAGCTGTATTTACTCAGTGCAACTTATAACATCCAAGTGAAAGATATAACACCAACATGTCAGAAATTTTTTTTTAAAAATAAAAAAAAAAACAGAATCACCGAGTTGGAAAAAGGATCACCCCCTTGCTTTAATTTGCCTTATTTTTTTAATTACAGCCTTTAGTCTGTTGGGATATGTCTCTACTAACTTTGCACATCTAGACTTTGCAATATTTACCCACTCTTCTTTGCAGAACTGCTCAAGTTCAGTTCAATTTGATGGTGACCATTTGTGGACTACAGTCTTCAAGTCATTCCACAGATTTTCAATGGGGTTTAAGTCTGGGCTCTGACTAGGCCATGCAAAGACATTCACCTTTTTCTCCTTCAACCAATGTGTGGTCAGTTTTGCTGTGTGCTTTGGGTCATTGTCATGTTGGAAGGTAAACCTTCTTCCCATTGACAAATTTCTGTTAGAGGGCAGCAGATTTTCCTCAAGAATTTGACGGTATTTTCCATCCATTTTCCTTCCCTGCTGCAGAGAAACACCCCCATAACAGGATATTACCACCTCCATGCTTTACTGTAGAAATGGTGTTATTTGGATGGTGAACTGTATTGGATTTCCACCAGACGTTTGGTGTTGAGGCCAAATAATTCATCTGACCATAACACCTTTTTCTATGTGGCCTCAGAATCTTCAAGGTGCATTTTGGCAAAGCTCAGTTGTGGGTGGCTTTTTGTAACCCTCCCATACAAGCCACATTTGTGGAGAATTTGTGATATTGTTGTCACATGCACACAATGACCACTCTTTGTCATAAATTCCTGCAACTGCTTCAGAGTTGCTGTAGGCCTCTTGCTAGCCTCTCTGACCAGTTTCCTCCTGGCTCTTTCATCCAGTTTGGAGCGACGTCCTGATCCAGGGAGGGTCTGTGTCGTACCAAATACCTTTCACTTCTTAATAATAGACTTCACTATGCGTCTAGGCATTAATAAAGCCTTTAGATTCTTTTTCCAACTCAGTGATTCTGTTTTTTATTTTTTTATTTTTTTCTGACATGTTGGTGTTGTATCTTTCACTTGGATGTTATAAGTTGCACTGAGTAAATACAGCTGGATACAACAAAAACTGTGTCCATCTTAATTTCGGGCTGAAAATCAACAAAATGTGATTATTTTAAAGGGGGGTGATTCTTTTCTATACCCACTGTATGTGTTGTAACCCATTTAAAAGCTGGTGATAGTTATTGTAGCTCAGGCCTATGATTCCGTTAACTGAACTGACCACACAAAGAAAGTTGCGATGTCATATCACACACACACACACAAACACAGGCACAGAAGGAATAATAATGTCATCATTTTCCAGCCCCTACATTTACATTTTTCTCAGGACATTTTTCACTGTAAGTGCATTCTGTCATCAGTTCTTCAGGATGGGGTGTGTTGTGGGATGGAGTGAGGGGCAGCATCATTGCGGGGCTTTAGCAGAACACAGAACCCATTATAGGAGCAGAGGAGAGATGGGAGGAGCGGTGCTGGTAATGTTTTAGCTCCAAAATGAGTTCCATTTGCTGCAGAGTCATGGATGTAATACTCATATGGAGAAGTTTATGAGGATTAAGAGCTTGTATTTAGTCTACATGGCTAGGCCCACACTCCACTCTCATCTCCCCTCTCCCTCTCTCTCTCTCTCTCTCTCTCTCTCTCTCTCTCTCACTGTGGAGTTGGGTTTGTGCATGGGTAAAGATGACTAAGCTCAGTGACACAGTTTGACTCCCTCCCACCTTTCCGGAACTCATGGTATCGCACAACCCTTGGGACTTGGGATATCAGAAGCAAATAACTTCTTCCGCTGACCAGAAAGCTCCAGAGCTCTTTCTCACTGCCAAATGTGAATGATTGCTGATGTTAATAAATTAACCCTCATATGTGCTGATGTCTGCTTCTTTCACTTGATTTTTCAGACAGAACACCAATGCCAAAAATGGCATTTTAGCAAGTGAAATTGGATGATTATTGGATGATTACATTTAAGCAAAAATAAAATTATTAAACTTATTTCTAGACTTCTTTTTTATTTTTTATTTATTTATTTCTTTAAATGCAAATTTCAACTTTGAAATGTTCCTCTTCTATTGGCAGAAGATGTAGCTTTTCTTATTCCATAGAAATAAATGCTTAAAAACAGCAAAATTATCTGCCAATAGAACAAGATTCAAATTCAACTAAAAGGCAACATCAGCGCACAGAGTGTCTAAAAACAACTGTTATTTACTGATTTATTAAAATTCACTATATTTACATTAAAAATAGAAGTAGAGTCCTAGATTACTTTATCATATTTGTATTATCTCATTTGGAATGATCTAAAACTGATTTAATATTATGTTGAGATTAAAAGTACCTTGAAACGTGCAGCATTATTTGATGTGTTGATGTAATTTCTGCTGAAACAGGATGTCAGGGCAGGACATATTGAGTGGCTCCTCCCCTTTTTAAATAGACAATAGTGTTTAGCTTACCTGACAGCCCAGGTTGACAGTTAGTACCATGGATTTTTATAATGTTAGGGGCAGGACACTTCAGATTTTAGAGAGCATTTGATTGAATAGAAAATCTGATGAGAAGCTGAAGTGCAGAATGATGTCATCAAAATGGTTGATCCGTATTGGTGGTAGAGAGACTGTAAATTTTGAATGCATATATCTAATTTTATTATTGTTTTGGAGCACACTAACTTATAGATAACCTTGTGGCTAACATATTCATACTAAAAGCCACAAAACACCAATTTTGATTTCTTGGGGGCTATTTCAAACAAACGCTTCTACTCTACATCTATAAGCTAGTTTCTTAATGGAAAAAACACCACATTAGTGACACATTATCAAAGGGAAATTTCTGATGGAAAATGAGTAATCACTTTGATCATCATAATCCAGATCAGTCTCTCTTATCTCCTGATGTAAATGTCAGTCATGGCATTTAATCAACAGAAGCCTCATGGTTGCTCTTGGCTTGACCGATTACAGTCAGTGCTGAAATAATCGCTGATTAATTCAGTGGGTTTTGTTAGCATTCGAACATTACAACTTTGCCCTCTGCTATCTCTACAGTGTACAGGAGCCTGGAGGCTATCCCAGGGGACTCGGGGCACAGGGTGAGGGACACCTGGTGGGGGACACCCTGGACCCTGACACACTCACACACCCATTCACACACTACAGACAATTTAGAGATACCAATCAGCCTACAGTGCATGTCTTTGGACTGGGGGAGGAAATCTGAGAACCCAGAGGAAACCCCCAAATCATGGGGAGAACATGCAAACTCCACGCACACAGGGCGGAGATGGGAATCAAACTCCCAACCCCAGATGTGCAAGGCAAACGTGCCAACCACTCAGACATCTGGTTTAGGCAGACTGCCCTTATTTACCTAACATGATCTCAGGAAAGCGCATAGCATAAGCAAGTTTAGAAAGTAAATACTTTTATTTCTACATTGGTTTGGTGAAATCTATTTATGTTTTCTTAAAGTAGAGATATCAGTGTATGATATACACAGAAAGGTTTTTTTTGTCATTTTTGGCTGTTTGCCAGAATTTAGACTTCCAAAGGCTTTTCCCAAACTGTCACACATATAGGACTGCCTTTTCTATGAGAGCCTTATACTTAAGTGCTTATAGGTCTCTAAGGTTTTCTTACACACCATGGAAAATTTGATCTACTGTATTTCTTAAAGATGCTTTTTTTTTTTTTTTAACTGAGTGCCCACTTTGCTAATTATGAGTGACCAATTCTGATTTTTTTGGTCTAACTGTAGCCACTTACCTGCGTATTCACACTGATTGATATGGTAAAAATAAAGGCATGTGTAAGCTGGGTAGTGTAAGGCAGGAAAAAGTTAGCTAATTAGCCCCCAATTGTTGTGTACTGTGAACTTTCTTTTGACATAAAATACTGTAAAAGTATGTACAGAGATGGGCGTGAGCATACACTTTCTTTTTACTGCACTAATTTTTTACACTTGTACAGAAGGTGTGTGTGACGTCACCAAGTTCAATTCAGGGAGATGAACAATAAATATTAAACAAACAAAAATAAAGTACACTACACCAGCATGCAGGTTATGCTATGGATTTAGTTTTACATAAGGGTAATGTCCAGTCAAGTGTTTGGACCCTATTTGGCACAACTGAGACAAAAACTGAAGTATGTGGTGTATACTAAATTGCTGCTGTCATCACAAGTAATTCATTTAAGCATGGTTAGCTTTCATGCTGGTTTTTGTCAGTGTTGTCTTATCACATGTTTGACACCAAGATACAGTATGTTATGCACTGAATGACAAAAAAGCAAAAATCCAATGTAACTGTACAAAGTTTCATACAGTGCCTGACCAAAAAAAAAAGTCGCACACTCTAAAATTTTGTTGCACCACCTTTAGCTTTGATTACAGCATGCATTCATCGTGGCATTGTTTCAACAACCTTGCGCAACGTGACAACATTTATTTCCATCTAGAGTTGCATTAAATTTTTGGCCGAGATCTTGTATTGAGGACGGGAGAGTCGAACCACTCTGTAAAGTCTTCTCCAGAACATCCCAAAGACTTTCAATGGGGTTAAGGTCAGGACTCTGTGGTGGCCAATTCATGTGTGAAAATGATTCCTCATGCTCCCTGAACCACTCTTTCACAATTTGAGCCCGATGAATCTTGGCATTGTTATCTGGGAATATGCCTGTGCCGTCAGGGAAGAAAAAAATCCATTGATGGGATAACCTGGTCATTCAGTACATTCAGGTACTCATTGCTGTATAATGTTGCTGAGCCTAGACTTGACCAACTGAAGCAACCCCAGATCATAGCACAACCTCCAGAGGCTTGTACAGTAGGCAATATGCATGATTTGGAATAGGGTAAATCTGGACTCATCAGACCACATGACTTTTTTCGATTGCTCCACAGTCCAATCTTTATGCTCCCTTGCAAATTGAAGTCGTTTTTATCTGATTAGCCTCACACTGATTAGGCTATACAGCTGTTTAGTCCCAATCCTGTACGTCACATTGTGCATGTGGAAATGCTCTTACTTTCACTAGTAAACATAGCCATGAGTTCTACTGTCGATTTTTCACGATGTGACTTCACCAAGCGTTTTAAAGATCATGATCATTCAAGATTTTGAACATTCATTTTTCCAACCACATGTCTTCATCAAAGTTGACAGCTGACCACTCTCCTTTCAGGTTTTAACAATGCGTTGGACAGTTCTTAACCCAATTCCATGGATTTCAGTAATCTCCTTTGTTGTTTTCTTTGCTTGATGCAGGCCAATAATTCCCCTTCTGAAACACAGTAACATCTTTTCCACTACCACAGGATACTTCTTCTGACATGGTTGTTTAAGAAAAGAGAAGCTACACACTAGCATCGGTTAGGGTTAAAAGAATTGTTGCCAGATAAAACATATTAATTACTGCAATAATGATCCAATCAGAGGCTCTTAAGTATTTGCTTATTTAAATCCAAACAGTGACTTTTTTTGGCCAGGCACTGTATATCAATGCCACTATCGAATTTGAGGACACATGCAAATGTGGGTTTGAACCCATTTGGGAAAAAATGCCAGAAAATCACATTGATGTTTTGATGTCTTTATTAGACATATAGTTTTACATCATACAACAGATAGTTCTGGTCCTCTAATTTGATTGTACAAGTGGCATTCCAAGTGTGTTGATATTTAGTATAACACTGGGACATTTCACTGTTTATGTTTATGTCACTCCACTTGTTCACTACATAAAATTCCAATTCTAGCAACAGTTTGTTACACTGAAACTGTTACTACACTTACTGTGGGCTGTCAGTCTGTGCGTTGGCCATATCATGTCTGGAATATTAATTACTTCATATTAATTTCTTGTTTATCGAACTTTTGTATAAAAGCAATATCACACTCTTAAACATGCTTAAGTTTTGTTAAAAAATACTTGCTTCAAAATACTTTTGTTGAAATTATTCTTTATTCCAGACTGTCTTCAGAACATTATCTACACAATGGTGTATTTATTATGTAAAGAATAAATGTTCATCAGTGTCAGTGTATTGTACAATACATGTAGCAACCTGTATCTATTGTACATTGCC
The DNA here is from genome assembly GCA_023630585.1 of Cranoglanis bouderius. Taxonomy (NCBI): domain Eukaryota; kingdom Metazoa; phylum Chordata; class Actinopteri; order Siluriformes; family Cranoglanididae; genus Cranoglanis; species Cranoglanis bouderius. Next base: position 18,954,174 of record CM042543.1, on the reverse strand, counting down.
CTCAAATATAGTGTGTAATCAGCTCAATCCTTCTGTTTATTTTTATTCTTCTTTTTCAAGGGTATATGTTTGTCTTTATGTCTCTGTTTGCACATGAAAGCATGCGTGCAAGCTTATCTGAGCTAGGTGTGTGTGTGTGTGTGTGTGTGTGTGTGTGTGTGTGTGTGTGTGTGTGTGTGTGTGTGTGTATGTGCGCATGTGTGGTACGTGTGTGTAAGGTTTTTTTTCCCTCTTTCTTTCTCCCAAAAGGAAAGGTTTCATGTTCACTCTCTAACTCGTCCCTGTAGAGGGTCAATTGCAACCAGTTGGCCGCCAGTCTGATCCAAAATAAACATTTGGAGAGAAGGGACTGTATAGGCAGGTACCTGGGGCCTCTGTGTTCTCCGCTTCCTTTTACATTCACACACACACGCACACTCACCCACCCTGCTTCTTATTCCTTTTTTTTTTTTTCTCTTGTATGTGTAAGGAATAGACACACTCCCCTAAGGCTGTGTGTGTGTCTGTGTGTATCCTTTGTCTTACGAGTGTGCACAGCCAATTGTGAGAGCATCTGCTGTCCTCAAATCTTCTCCTGTCTCACCTGAGTCTAAATTCGGAATCACCGGCACCTACTGATATGTCCCATGTTTTGGAGCATATTGGGTTTCCTGTAGCCAGTAAATACCAGTGTTTGACCAGTTAAAACTCTGTTGGATACAGTGTCCAGAAAAATTTTTCACTTAAAGGACATATATAGTACAAATGTTTTAGGCACTCTATTTTTTTTTGTACAAACTTTGTAATAGATTTTTTATTTTATGACTTCTACATTATCAAGTCAGTACAAACACATTTTAGATTCCCAAACATTAGTTTTAGCACAAAATTAAATGTTACAGGAAAATGTTTGTATGTTATTAAAGAAAGCAGCATATTACGTAAGAGATACTTTTCAGACAAAAAACACAATGAAAGCTGGGTTTTGCTGCAAAAATAAGAAGCAAGTGCGAAAGTCAAAGTCTCCAGAAGAACTGTGGCTGGTTCTGCAAGATGCTCAATAAAACTTATCAGTTCATTTCCTTATAAAACTGCACAAATTGTACCGGAGACTATTATTTTTATTTAAATTTTTATTTTTTTGTCACACCAAATATTGACTTTGTTTCATTTATTACTGTTTACTGCTGTTTACGGAATTTTTTAAAAATGTAGAAACATTTAATTTCATTATTTTGAAGGCATCTTTGCTCTACAGCATTTCTTTGCATGTGCCTAAGACTTTTGCACAGTACTGAACATTTCAAAGGAAATAAAGTACATAGAATTTTAAAAGTAAGTAAAGTTCTTTTCTACACTTTCTTTTATTCAGTAACGCACGTCTCTTTAAATGAATTTAGACAATATGCTGAAGAAAATGAATGAAATGTTTAAATGAAGCTGTTTAATTGCGCTGCCATTGGTGGTTGTCTCATCACCACCTGCTAGCCTCTTAGTCATATCTTATTCATTCCCGATTCTCTTTCATTTCCATTTTTATTTGAGAAGATTAGACAGCTAGCAAAGCGCACATCATAGCTAAGTAATGCTAATGCTGCTGGTCATAGGGGTTTGTTTGAGGGATGGACTCTTATAGGTGGATCCCAAATAAGTTATTTAATTACAGAATTAAAAATTCCACGTCACACAGTTATATACACTCTATTCAAGTCCGAAATGAAAATTTCCTCTTATCCAGTCAGATTTACAGAGTACTTTACTCAATTTCAAAGTTCAAATTTCCTCTTCCTAGCGGAACTCAAGGCGTTTGATACTAGAGACCTAGCGGCAAATAGTTACTGTACAGTCGCACATTTGAACAGACAATTGCAAAACAGTCGACCATTAAAAGTTTCTTCGTTAAAACTAGGGGGCAGGGCAGGGACATTTGGTCCCCATGAGGAAAACTGCTTAAAAACTGCAGCTTTTTATTTTATTTCTTAATCTTTGTTACTGAGGTTAGGTTTCGGTTTAGCATCAATTTGTGGCATTAATAATTATCAGTGGAAGGTCCACAAGCATTGTAAGACAAACATCTCTCTTTCTGTGTGTGTGTGTGTGTGTGTGTGGGTGGGTGGGTGTGTGGGTGTTGGGGGTTTGGACTATACTGTGCATACTCACAGTTTGAGGCTGATGATGGCAGACTGGTTTAACTGGGATTGGGGAACGGCCTGCACGTCTCAATTTAGCACCCATTAATCACAGCGGCATTTCCTCACATCAGGCCGTCCGTCCATTAGCCAAGCTAGCGCATTAGCATAATGAGCTCAGGTGACCGCGAAAAAAAGGGCTGCTCTGTTCTCTTCCACTGCAGCTGCTGAGTGCCGCTTGAGCTCATTAGTAAGACCATGCGGTCAGATTGAGACACCTACTGAACCAATACCACAGCTTTCACCATTTAATCAACTTTCTGATGTGTGACATATAAACAATATGGAGAAGTGCCACTGTAGTGACCCATATCTCAAAGAATGTCAGTCAACTCTGTTATGACTAGGTACACAGTTTAAAATAATTGTTTTGTCTATAGAACCATGTAAAAAAAAGAATGTGTTGCTCATGTTAAGTGTATTTATTGGATCTATATTTTGATGTCTTGCTTTGTTCTTTTTAAATATTGACAGCACTGAGTGTAAGCATGGGTATGTGTGTGTGTGGGTGTGTGCGTGTGTGGGTGTGTGCGCGTGTAGGTGTGTGCGCAAATATGGGTTTTAGGGGCCCTGTCATCACAAGCAGGACAGACAGAAATTGAAGTGTGTGCCTGTCAGATTAAGCGAGAGTGAAAGCTGGTCAGAGGGGGATGGGGAAACCCGTGTGCTCGTACAGGTGCTTATAATTTGCAGTGTGTGATTAATCATTGTTGTGTTTGTGGGTGACATCGTGTTTAATGGATCTGTCCATCTTCTCGCTCCCCATTCTGGACCAACAGGCTGAGTGTCACCAAGAGGTTACTGTGAAACACACACACACACACACACACAGGCATCACACATTGTCATTATCATATAGCTCACACATAAACTCGCACAGCACACTCATAGAGCTCTAGTGTTAGTAACTGAAGTACTACTAATGGCTCTCATTTATACATTGTGTGTGTGTGTGTGTGTGTGTGTGTTTGCTTAGTGTACGGGGCATGCAGGCTGGTCAGTGAAGGCTGTAAATCAGCTGCTCCCTGATGGCACTCTGACAGAAAGGAAGCTAATCTGTCCCTTGTGTGTCATTACAGCTAGCCTCCCAGATCGCCATATATCCTGCTGCTTCCCTCATCTTCTACACACACACACACACACACACACACACACACACACACATATCCCCACTGCTAGAAATGGTAACACACACATGTTGAGCATAAAGTGTCCAAGACTGTGTCAAGAGTTCATGGTCCACATCTGTGCCAGGGATGAGACATAAGGTGATTCTTTCTTCTTTTTAAAATGATCACTGTTACACCTTTGCCTTGAAATACTGCATCAAACAAGTACTGCAGCCTGTCCCAACAGATTATCTTGTGCTTTTTTATATGTGTCTTCTTGTAGATTAAGCGGTATTTAGTGTTATGTAACTTTCACATCTCTAGAAATGCCTGTGGATATACAGTACTCATTCTCACTTGAATTTTTTGTTATAACTACTATTTCAGGCTGCTGAGTCTATCCAAAATACTCCAGAGTATAATTGTGTGTGTGTGTGTGTGTGTGTCTTTATTTCAATCAGCATTTTTTCCCCCATAAATAGTCCAACATATTTTTTCAGTCCACTGTTTAAATTTCCACACTGCTAAAATACCACAGCCTTATGAACAATTTCACCCTGACAGTTTCGAATATGTCTTTGGATTTTTTGACAAATTGCTGGATGAAAAATCCCTGGACATAATCGTCTGGTCTGGAGTGTGTCTACCGCTAGGATCTAGACCCTACAATTTTGGAGTTATGGTGCTTGTTTTTGTGCGTGATGCTGAATTTCATTAGTGGTTCCTCGAAGCACCCACCGTGGCGAGAACCACGGCTCAGCTGGCCTCCTCTCTCTCTGAGATCTGCTGAGCTCGGCTTGACATCGTCCTTCCGTGCACTTTCTTGTCCTCTGCAGTCTTCTTTTTTGGAAATCCAAGTCTAGGGCCTGTGTTCTGGGTGGGTTTTAGTTCGATAGAGTTTGCCCGAACCTGTTCAGTTACAGATCATAAAAATGATCTGATAAAGAATGTGCTCTCGTTGCCAGGACGAGTGTTTTAAAAACAAATCTTTAGAGTTTCACCCGAGCAATAAAGCTTTTGGATATTGGCTTTAGTAGTAGAGCTCTTTTAGTAGCTTGTCAGCACCCCTGTAAAGTCTTTGTGTGTGTGTGAGGGGGGGCATGTTTTTGTTTCTTGCTGGGGACCAAATGTACCCATAAGGATAGGACTATATGACAGGGACATAAAAAAAAGTTTTATTTAACAAAAAACTAAAAGAGCCAGAAAGTTTGCTTTTGATTACTGAGGTTAAGGGTAGGGTTAGATAGCATTCATTTGCTGCATTCATAATTATGCCAATGGAAGGTCCTCACGAGGCTAGTAAGCTAAACATGTGTGTGAGTGTCTTTCTTTGTTTGCAGTTGTGTCTGTGCCGTCATGTATGCATACACGTATACACTCTCACACATACAAACACAGGGCAGGGCTACACTGCTGATTACATAATTACGGCAACAAACCACCACCGTGTGTAACATAATAACCCTCTCTCATCAGCCTCAAACCGCCACCATGCCTGCCCAACACTGCTTATGTAATGCTTGGAAGGAGAGTGGAGTGTGTGTGTGTATGTGTGTGTGAGTGTGTGTGTGTGTGTGTAAAGAGAGTTCTGTGGAACCCCACCGTTCTGAGGATGTGTGTTTACCCATTTCTCTTTGAGCCAGGGTGGTGAAACATGTTTCTCTTGTGCTTGGCCAGTGCTAGCTGCATACGTTTACACTTCAGTAATGGCTTCCTGCTTCAGTCTCTCACGCTAAATCCACAGGACTGCCAGCTCTTACGTTTTTGGCCTGAGACTCATGATATTGAATCCTGTATCATGCACACACACCACCAAAACACAACTCTTGCCAAATCATGAAAATGCTCCAATAAAACTGCTTCCTGATGAAGCTTTTTTTTTTTTTTTTTCCAAGGCGTAAGTGCATTTTTTTCATCGTGCCAAACAGAGTGAAAACGCCAACCAAATTCTGTTACAGCCAGACAGATGTGTCACTGTTGTTGGATACAAGAGATAACTAACAACTTTCGCTAAATCAAGATGTGCGTATCAATGCAGTGATATTTTAGATTTGGGAAGTCAAACTCAATTTCTACCCAAGCTACACTGGCATTTCTGTGTGTCCATAAACTAGAAAACTAATTCATTTATTTATTATAAATCCATCTATCCTGTAGTTTAACATGTAACATCAATAATTTCACCTCTTAAAGCAGAATTCATAACTTTTCCAACAACAACAACAAAAAAGAGTTAACACATAGCAACTTTTTGCAGCATTAGAGCTTAAAATGTTTTTTTTTTTCAGTTTACCAAATCTTGAAAATATAGTGTTTAAGAAAAATATTTATTTTATATTTTAGTATTGACACTACTACTACTACTAATAATAATAATAATAATAATAATAATAATAATAAATAAAATAATAAAAATAAGAATAACTGATAGAGCTGGAGATGCATTTCGGTATTTGGTGTCAATCATTAAAATATGCTAATGCTATCCTAGTTTCCTCTGGGTTCTCTGGTTTCCTCCCAACTCCCAAAAACAATAGAAGGATTGGCAACTCTAAATTTCCCCTAGGTGTGAAGGAGTGTGTGTGTGTGTGTGTGTGTGTGTGTGTGTGTGTGTGTGTGTGTGGTGCCCTGATATGAACTGGTGTCCCATCCAGGGTGTCCAAGCTCAGTATCCAGTGCCACCCTGACCAGGATGAAAGAATGGTGAAGATGAATGAATAGTGAATGCAGTTTAGGGTAACAGTAGCTAGATACACTATATGGTCAAAAGTTTGTGGACACCTGGCCATCATACCCATATGTGGACCTTCCCCAAACTGTTGCCACAAAGTTGTAAGCACACACTTTGTATGCTGAAGCATTACAATTTGCCTTCATTGGAACTTCACAAACATGTTCCAGCATGACAGTGCCCCTGTGCACAAAGTGAGGTCCATGAAGAAATGGTGTGTGAAAAATGGAGTGGAAGAACTTGAGTGACCTGCACAAAGCCCTGATCTCAACCTCACTGAACACCCCAGGCCTCCTCACCCAGTGCTCAACCTTACTAATGCTCTTGTGCTGAATGGGCAAGTCCCCACCACCACGCTCCAAAATCTAGTGGAAAGCCTTCCCAGAAGAGGTTATCAAGAAACCTATACCTATTGATTGAGCCATTTCAACCTTGGGCTCCATAACTATAGTTTAACAAATGCTCACAATGGTGTGTGTGTGTGTGTGTGTGTGTGTGTGCGTGCGCACTACAAAAAATTCATCTTAGCAAGTGAAAATATCTTGAATATCGTCAAATGTATCTAGTATTTCTTATTATAAGATTACAATAAACCAAATATAAGATCATTAAACCTCTTTCAAGACATTATTACTCATTTCCTGCTTGTAGTTTTCTTATTCTATTGGCAGATAATTTTGCTTCTTTCTAGAAATAAATGCTTAAAATGATCAAAATTATCTGCCAATAGAACAAGACTATTTAAAGTTTGAGATGAGTACAAATAGCTTGAAATAGGTTTAATAATCTTATATTTGCTTTATTGTAATCTTATAATAAGAAATACTAGATATATTTGAATATATTAAAGGTATTTCTACTTGCTAAGATGTCATTTTCTTTGCAGTGTGTGTGTGTGTGTGTGCCTGCTATGCCTGTATTTTACTTACTAGGTTTCCACAGAAGGAGAGATTTTATCAATCTCTGTAGATTCCTGCTGCTCTTTTCTGTTGTTCTCATCTGCATATGCACCTGGAAGGCAGGCAGCTGAACTCAGCCCTGCTTTCTTTTTCCTGCCATGACTGGCTCTCACATTATCCTCTCAGTCAACTGGCCCCATATTGTAAGTGTGTACTCAGTGTCTGACTATAAATTCTCGGTATATAAAGATGTGACTGTAGAAATGAGTCTCCTCTACCCTATTCTCCTCCACCAGGGCCTCTGGCCAGTCCACGTCCAGGGGCCCTGCTCCCGCACTTGTCCAAAGAGACATGGGGTGTTAACAAGTAATTAAAGAATTTACTGCCCCACTAAAGGTCTATTATTGCTGTTCCTGGCCCATAATTGGGTTCATTATCAGCTTTTATGGACTATAGGTGAACGTTTCAGAAACACTGGACACACTCTGTCCTGGCCATGTGCTGAAACTGTCCTGACCATGTTGAAGTTTTGGCTTTGTGCGAGGTCAAACATTTGATGTACCTATAGTTTAGTAGATGTACACATAGTTTATGTACCTGTTTTTTTCTTTGTGCCTGACAGGAGAAATCTGCATGCATTATTGTAAAACACTTAAATAGCTTTTCCTGAACGAAACAAAAACGTGCTGGAGTATTTTTCTTGGGCTTCTTTTGCCAAGGGGGAACAACTCTGTAACTTGTAATTTGTATTGCTGTGTGTGTATGTGTCAGAGAGAGAGAGAGAGAGAGAGAGAGAGAGAGAGAGAGAGAGAGAGAGAGAGAGTGAGAGTCCTGCTTGCTCTCCATTTTCCATCCACCTCTCTCAGCACTGTCCACTAGGTGACAGTAATAACACAGCTCATCCTCTTGAATGATTTGTTGTGAGAACACACACACACACACCCTGAAAAGCTGAAGGCATCATGTAATGGCATATAATACACCGTAGGAGTGTGCAGTTTATATTGCCTTTAAAATCGATCAGTAATAGTTAAAATTGTGACTGTGTAAAGATTTTTTCAATTTACTACCAGCCAGAACAAAGCTGCTTTTACCTGCCAAACACAAATAGGCCTCTCATACATATCACTACTATCAATGCAACTTGACTCTGATGTATCTGACACGTTAGATAAGCCGATCAGGTTTCAGAATAAAAACAAAAGTGACACCTAATTGTCAGTATCATGCCGTCCTGGGCATTTTCTGTGGAAACAGAGATGTAAATTTGAGTGGTGATTGTGCGCATCCATGGCTGTAGCATCAGGAACAGCTAATGTGGGCTACTTTACATCACTCATCCTTATCTGGCCTTTGAGGTTCTCTCAGTAAGGGTGGAACAACAGAACCTGTTCAGCCATGAAGCCATGCAGAGATCCTAAAAAGAGAAATCACATTTCTATCTCTCTCAGTATCTCTGCCCTAGCAACAGAGAGAGAAAAAAACATTCCTATAACATACAGAGACAGAAAATGCAGGAGTTAGATTAATATAGCAATTTAGTTTGTAGTTGCAACAGACCATCCAATCTATAAGTAAAGATATATCATATTCCTCATGTGTGCTGTGGATCAAGGGCTAAAAAATGCAATCATGACATGTTTTCCAGTGCTTTTTTATGTCTAATCTAATGAAAGATTTCAGATGAGAGCATTTAAAAAACATGTAGTTCACCTTGTTCACCTGTTCTTGAAGGACAACCAACAACCCCCCCCCCCCCCCCCCCCCAAACAAACACACAACTCTGAAGACCCTACCAATGTATTTATCCAAATCTTTCATGACGGGAGTGAAAGTGCACACTGCAGCAGGTGCTAAGACTTCATTTGGTTAGAAGTTTTCCAGAGAATGAATGAGGATTCTGTAGAGAAAGGGCAGATCTGTGTCAATATCAGTTACACCAGGATTTGCATTTTATAATCCTCACCCTTTCTGCTCTCTCACTCATCCGCTTCTGTGTGGTTGGCCCTGCCAATGCATTTGCATCCTGTGTCAAGAATCATCTGCTCGGGCCCAGGCATTTAATCATGACCATGAACTAGGCTGACCATAAGTTTTGCTTTCTGTTGTAGTTGCACTCAGAATGAAGTTTCCTATTCTTGCTTTATTCATCAGTATTATTTTTGTAAAAATGAAAGGTGCTTGATAATGCAAACCAGTGCTTGCTGCTGAGATTCAGGTTTGAGTTCTAGCCATGTCATGTATAGATCATCACAAAAGATACCAGCTCGGGTTGTTCTTCAGCAGTTCTTCTTCTTTGCTCATATATACTGATATTAGAGTTATTTGCTTTTCTCTGCTGTGCTGGAAAGAGCGCAGCAAAAGGATAAATCACTAGCACAGGCCTTTCCAGAATATTGTAATCCATTAAAGGTTCTGTGTTGAATCCTACAATAGAGTGCTTCTCTGTCAGAAATGGTTGAGCCCTTGATGAATACTTTTCATAATACTTAATGAAAAGTGTACATTAATTATCAACAAGAATCCTTAGTCGTCCACCAAACCAGGAATATGTTTTAAAATGTTTTTCCCTCCAAATGTATATTGGCACTGGTTTTTATTTACATTCTAATTGAAGCTAAGTAGATCTTTTAGATGACATTTGATTAATAAATATTTGTTTTGATTGTGTGCTGTAAAATTAAGTCTGGCATTGCTTCTTTTTGTTCTGAGTTTGTTCTCTGCTTTCACTTGGAGTAGGCCTTAGTCAAATATGTATTTCAGGAATTACAGTAACCAGCCCTGTAATAATTGGCGTGACATTTTCAAGACTTCTCCACCCAGGCTTGGTTGTACAAATTCAGATTTTGAGAGCTTGTATAACTTGTAGTTTCAAATACCATTAAATTCCTGATTTGATGTTCTATGGAAATCCCTAATAGTCTCATAGAGGTCTCCTGTAGTTCTGACATGTTTCTGACGGTTTTCAGTAACAGAGATCACTCTTCACCTAGTTCTTTTTTTATGTTTTGGGGTTTTTTTCTGCTTGGCAGTGGAGGAACCTAATGCCTCTGTCACTCTCAACACTCCTCCTGGCTAATCAGATTCGCATTGTTACACAGGATGACAAATGGGGCATTGCAGAGGCATTGCCTTTTTGTTTAGCATTCCTACACTGATGTGTTTTGAGAAGTAGTATTCAAAAAAATTGAGCATGGAGACGTTAGGGATGATGAGGGTTTGCACAATCAGCTACTGGTTCAGCCAGGAATTCAGCCAAATTTCTGGGTTGGAATGGCAGACATCCAAATCACACACTATACCTCTCACAGAAAGCATCCAAGTGATTTTATAGCAAATATTCACTGAAAAGTTCTTATACACCTGTAAATGAAGTGTGTACTTGTATTGAAATTGTAAAATGAAAATTGTAGAAAGCTATCAACGGTGTATTTGTAAGGCTTGTAAGAAAAGTGTAATGAGCAGCTGAGACATTCGCTGTATGTTTCAGGCCAGCTATCCAGAAACAAATTAACAATGTCTTAATTACAAACATATAAATGTCAAGAGCGTTTTTTTCCCCTTCCTTAAAACATAAAGCCATAGTCATTCTCCGCCTGATTTAGAGGAGCTTCAATTACTAAGACCTAAGGAGTTGGATGACTCATTGTGGTTGTACTTTTCTAGTATCGCAGATAATAATTGTGGCAGTTACCCTCAACTAGAACTGCAAAAGCATGTAGACTATGCACTTTCACAGTCATCAAAATAGTGAGCAACTTATTCTTCCCTAGCCCTGCTTATGTCTCTAACCTTTTCTCCAAGGTCTTGGTGGAAATTTACATCAGTCTCTGTCCCATTATGATTGATGACACCTGTACACCTTGTGCAATCTCTGACTGTCACTATGCTATTTTCTATTTTACTTTTGCACTAAGGCGTGGGAGTGAGTGCTTGGTACTTGCCCAAGCCAAAACTAACTGCTGATAGCAATCTCATTGTGGTGATGTATGATCTTCTCTCAGAGAAGTTATCACAAAATTAGGAATGCAAACTGAGAAGAAGCTGCCTGCTTTTTTGGCAGGGTGGTTTTTTTTTTTTTTTTTTTTTTTTTGCTGTCCTTTGTCCAGACACACATTGTGCTCCTAGGTCTGTAAGAATACAATAGTGGGCCTATCAGCTACTATTTGGTCACCAACCATCCTCCTTTCATTTACATGTCTACATCCAGTGATTTAACACTCTCTAGTAACACTCTGTGGGAGAATGTTACTCTTCTGTCCCAGGTGAATTTCCATGTGTTCTTCGTTGGGCTACAATCAGGCGAAGCTCAGTCCTTGTGCAAAGCTTTGTTACATGGTAGATAACACATAAAAAAATGCACATTTAGTCAAGAGTCCTTTCAAGTGAGGTGTTTATTCTTTTCTGTATCACTTCATTTGTTAAAATATTTTAAACACCCTATGTGCAATGAGCATTGCTTGAATCCTTGAAGGTAGTTGGCCATACAGAGCAAGTAAATGTGCATTAACAGTACTAACTCTTCCTTTGAATTTGTGATAGTGATTAATGTTTGTGTCATTGCATGAACTGTGTGTGTGTGTGTGTGTGTGTGTGTGTGTGTGTGTGTGTGTGTGTGTGTGTGTGTGTGTGTGTGTGTGTCTATGCAGGGTCGGCACATGCCATTATGCTGCTGTAGGTGAAACACAATTGTGCTTCCTCTACTAAATTTGCAACAATTCTACCAATAAGCAGCAACAACTCCATATGCACAAAATATTGTTGTGTTAGTGTGCTCACATTTTGGTTACTTCTTCAACAGGCTTCAATAGGCTTCAGCATATTTCAACAAGTATTCCAGTGCACAAAGAAAACACTGAACACGCCTCATTATAATCTCTCCACTAGCCGGTTCCAAACAATAGTTATAAGCCAGATAAAGCTCATTTCATCTCCAAAGGAAGCATCTCAGCGTGCATTTCCTTTTCTGACTTGCATCACCACATCCCCACTATGACACAGACGGGGAATTTGTACACACCCATATAGGCAGCTCACTTAAACTTGAACTATATGTCTGCAGGTCACTGCTTCTTCCGTTGATCATAATTGGCCCGTGTAGATCTACTTGACAATAGACACATTTCTTAGGCATTTGGTATGCTCATATAATGTGTCCTCATAGAAAGCTTTGTAAAATGACATTTTATATAGAATTTTTTTTATATGTTTGTCTATCCTTGCTCAAGTACTGCTCCATGCAACAGCTGCATGGACTTGCTGGCTATGTTTCGGCTAGAGTAGCTGCATATGACAGGAGCTGTCAATGCTATTGTGGTTCAGAGACAAAAGATAACACCAAATAATTGTACCCAATAATATTTCATCCAGTGGTGCAGAACTAAACTTGAAACAGCAACCAGATGGTAGGCCAGTAACTGCAGTCCATACTCAACATATTCTTCAGAGGAGTAGCTGAGCAGAGAATTGGGGAGGGGTATATGATCTCCTGTATTCCTCACTTAAATGGGACAGTGTAAGTTTCTTTCTCTAGGCAGTAAATTTTAGTTAAGTGTTCTATGAAGTGTCTAGGGACATGCTGCTAAACACATTGTTGACAGCCCAAGAAACCTCTTGATGTAACAGTGAGCTTTGTTATCGTGTTTAAAAAAGAAGTGTTGTGCTCTGTTTATGATGGAAATGGTCTGTGAATGGTTAGCTTCAAAATATGCTGAAATTTCAACAGTGAGTAGTTTTTTTTTTTTTTTTTTTTAATGATATTTTGTATATATTACATTCTGTGGATCGGATTTTAGGATTTTGATCATTAAAATTTTCTTTTGCCAATTAGTTCTCAACTTTTAGCTAACAGTAGAGGGTTTAAGCTGTTGCCTCCTCAACCAAAACATGCCAGTCTTATGCCTTATCCATGCTTATACAGGATTACTGATGTCCCAGGCCTCAGTGAATTGCAACACAGCTTCTGCGCACTCCTAGCAATTTATTTGTTCTTGTAGTGATCATGTGGAGGAAATGTCTTGGTACCTCTTTTGGTCTATCTGTCTCCCCCACCTCTTTGCTGCACTCTTAAATCCATCCATATGGAGCACACTAAAAATGGCCATGGTTTATCCCTGGCTCTTTTCACCTTGTTTGTGCGTTTCCCCTTTTCTGTAGGAGACGATAACTCTTGTCTCAGTGCTTAAGTGGGGAGATTTTCCCCTAAGATGGAGTTCATTAGAGTCAAATGAGTGACAGGCTCTCGTGGCCTCGTGCTGGTTCTTACCTTTGATCTGCCGCCTGTGTTAGGCCCTCTCATACAGGGCTGAACGGCTCCTACAGCACATTTACATGCCCATGTGCTTGCTCACTGAGCTACTCACTGTCCAAATTGGGATATATATTAAAGTATAGGTTATATTAAACTAGGCCATATTTTTATAGTATGTGTTCACTGGAATGACATTAGCGACAACGGAAACAGCTTCTGGGTTCATGAGCCTCTGTTACCTGAATGATGTGAAGTGTTTTTATTAGTGCCAGTAAGTGATTGCTAAGTGATCTGCTGCATGGAACGATTGCAGTAATGGCATATGCTCCTAATTATTTTTGCTTTTTTGTTGTCGTACCTCTTTTACTTCATATCTTTTTATTGATTCAGTAAGGGCCATGATCATCCAACAATGCTGACTGTTTTCCCAGGCTTCAGCTCCTTTATTTCTCTTCACTCCTCCTCTGGACAAATGAAAGTCATTAATGGACCATAATTATTAATGGACCACCATAATTATTCCCCTGTTAGACCATGATTAATGAATGATAATTCTTTCTGTGTTGCTGTCCACTGGGACATAAAGTGGATCTGACTCAGCCACTGGCAAAGGTTTTTATATACAAAAGGACTGGAATTAGATACTTCACTTTTCTCCCTGTACTATTTATGCCACTTTTGCTTTAGAAAACATGTTGAAATCATGTTGAAATCTTTTTATGTTACTTAGTGGGTTTACCCTAAACTACATTTGACACTTCTGGATAATACTTATGACAATGTGCTAATATTAGCTGGAAATGCCCAGGATTAAGAATCAACAGTGAACTGTTATTTCACTCTGGTATTTCTCCTGATAATTACCTTCCTGGAAAACCCCTAAGGAGACAGTGTCTTGTTTATGGACAATATATTTAATAGAGCAAATTAGAATGAGTGCCGTATTGCTGAACAGCTGTGTACACATGGCGAAATCTGTGAGAGAAGCCATTAAAGTCAATAGCAGTGTGGCAGTGAGAATCCGATTTTAGAGTCTAAACTGAGAAAGAGTCCCTGTGTTCCATAATCTCTTTGAGTCTCTTAACCTCTTAACTCTACGGATCTCACTTATCTTCTTCCACTGTTTAAACAATCACACCTCTGATTATGGTGCTGCTAGTTAGCCAAGCTGTGAGCATATTTCAAGCAAAAAATAACAGCAACAACAACAACAAAACCTTTTACAATTCCTTACTGTCATGAAGTGTTTGGTGCAAAGCAGGCATTGAAACTAGTCCTTGCCTGTTTACATAGCAAGAAGCCAACCCAGATAGAGTTTCAAGCATTGTTGCGTTTTCATTCAGTGGAACTTGATCTGTCTGGTAGCTGCTGTAAACACAGAGCCAAGAGTAGGCTTTCACAGTGTGAAATCAGCATTATTTACCATGTGTTAAACTGTCCAACCTGAGTCCTGTCACCGCTATAGTCCTGATGCTCTGGAATGCTGATGCGGCATAATTTATTCATAGATTACTATAGCTTCTCTACATGCTGATTTATACAGTGCTGAACAGAAATACAGTGAATTGGACTTTGACGATTTTGCTGTTTTACATTTGTACCTCAACAGTGTTTATAACAATATTTACAATATCATATAAAATTATACAAGATAATACAATGTAAGATTAAAGCACAAGCAGATTTTTAAGATTATTTTTTATTCTGCAGCATATGTGAATCTCAGCTCTTATTATACATTTCCCCCACCCACATTTCATGGGGACATTAAACCCTATCCCTAGGTCTTTGACATCTATGTCTGAATCCTGTATATTGAAGTTCAGCAGTTTTTTAGCAGCGATGCAATCAGATGTCAAATTCAAATCTCACCAGACTATAAAACCAACTACAAAGCATGTAATAATAAACAGGTCTTGACAAAAAAACTAGAGTGCATAATTAACATTTGGATTGCAATGCATTTTTTAATGGTTATTGCCTAGAGCAAAAATCAACAAGTTCTTTTAACTTATCTCAGCTCAACTTCACTTCCCTTGGGGCCAATGCAACTTGCCACCTGCATCCGTTGGATAATAGATGGAATTACAGTTTTCTTTATAATATCATTGGAAATCCCAATAATTCCATAGTCCACCATTCTGAAGTGCTAATGGAACACTGAATATGTTTTTACTTCTTTTATATTTCCTTTTGTGAAGTTGTACAAATGTTTAGAGAAATGTTGAAAAATCTTGAATATTGAAAAATAATCTTCAACTTTTACCTATTTGTATTTATCACACAGGCTATGCTGCACTCTGCAGGCATTCTTTAAATTAACTGTTGTCTTTTCTAAGAGAAAAAATCTATTCCAGTGTTCAGATCAATCTTGCCTCCTAAGCTACAATTTACTACTAGTTCTTAGTCACATGTGTTGTAACACTAAGGATTGCTCACCACTAAAGGATTCCAAATGTTTGAAGGTGTTACGGTAAAGTATACTGGGTATTGCAGTGATACACCATTGATGTAATAGCAAAAATAACACAACAAATAAACAAAACAAGGTCTAATAAATGTTGCAATGCTGCACTATAGAATACTATTGACAAATAACATAATATGTGCTAATCTGATGCTGGAATATCCTTTTAACTTGACTTGACTTTAACTTAACTTGATTATCTGTATGGAACCAAAAGGAAAACCTTTTCCCCAATGTCCCCTATAAAAAGCATTGTAGAAGAAGTCTTTTTTTTTTTTTTTTTTAATTATTGATTGTGGAAGTGTATTTAAACATGTTTAGGCATTCAGCTCTCAAGTTTAAATCTGATGAAAGATACTCATCATTTTGGTTATATAGAAAAGTAGGATGACCCTCTAAGAAAATACCTTCACTGGTACCTCTTTATGGATGTATTTGTATCTATGGATGTATGCATCTATAAAAAGCTGCTTTTCTCCACTTTAGGCTAACTGAATTGACATTTTCAAGTCTAATGTGCTGGAGTATTGAGATAATACCTCAAAAATGTTACTGTCCAGTTATTTGTGAACTGCGCAGTATTTGTATGAATTGCCAATTAGAGGATCATCTGACTTGATTGCATTGACTATAATCAACAAGTCAGATATATGTCAGACTGTAGAAGAAATGCATGATCATAATGGCCTGTGAGCCAAGCAAGCAACCATTCCAGACCATTTGCCACAGCTCTTTATGTGATTGATTTTTGCCAAGGGCCTCACCACATGGTTGTCCAGTGACGTGTTAATAGGACAAAAACACAATGTAAGTGATGAAGGCAGTGGTTTTGCCAAGTGGTTCCTGTCAGAAGTGTGGTTGAGGAACTATTGCAGAGGCATTTTGAGGGAATCCCCTCTGTATAATCATGGCAGGCGAACATACGCATACTCAACACATGGACATATGGTTTACAGAAATCTGACTCTTTGTATTTATAAATGTATGGATCTTGGTTTCTCCTAATTTTTATGCGGTTAAATATTTGCAGATTAAAGTTTTCCACATTAGAACATTTATTTTTCATGGCATGAAGTTTCTACTGAGGTTCCTCTAGGATCTGCGTGTTTTAGAAATGTGATGGTTTGACATAATCTGAGGAGTTAAAATGAATAAAAATTACATTACAAAACAACTTGCATTTTTTATGCCTGGACATTAAAGAGAGTAATCTAATTGTTTATTTTCTCTTTAGGTCTGGTGGAGATATGTCTGATGCACCCGCTGGATGTCGTGAAGACCAGGTAGCAGAAAATGCATAATGATTTCCCCATAAATAACTTATACACATTAATCCTTCATTGGATTGCAGAAGCTAGACAGGCCTAAATTTCTGAATGCTTTTAATACATATCTTTGTTCCTCTGTGTTTTCCAAATATGGGCTGGACAGGCCTGCATATGGACACTAGAGCCAAGATTCTAAATCATTTTGGAAAAATGAAATGCATCATTTACCCATGCCCAAAATGTGTAATACTTTTTAATGTTCGCAAATCACTCACACTTTTACCTCATTATTCCTTTGAACTCTATCCCTTGTTCTAGGCCTATAGTTGTAAAACCAAAAGGAACATAAAAAAGAATGAGTCTTGATTGGTGCATGGCAAATGTTGAAGCTCTTGAATTCATTTTCTTCCCCTGTGTTATATGAGTGAGATTGGAAGGTGAGGAAGGAAGGTGATCGGGGCCCTCACACCAAAGCTACTCAGTGGGTAGTAAACAGGTCGTGGGCCACTCCTAAACCTTTATGGCCTCTGTGTGCCCTGCCAAGACCCTGGCTGTCCTGCTAACATGCTTACACGCCCGCACACACACACGTATATTTGTGCACACATATGGATGTGCACATACATTTACCCTTTGCTGCAGTCATTTGCAGTATATAAATCTGGACATTTTGAATGGAAAGAAATGAGATAATTTTGCTGAAGAAGCCACAACAAAAACAAGGCAAAAGTAGATTAAACTTTTTAAAGTACATTCTACACAAAGTATTTTACACAAATCTACACAAAGTAGATTAAAGTACATGGGTTCATACAAATTGATATGTGATACTCCAGAATCCTGTAGGGTGATTTAAGGTCTCTAGTTGAAGGTTTTGCCATGGTTAGGCCACTCTCTCTCATGCGGGGTCAGGGTTAAAAGTGCACACTCTATTTTCTTTGTAGTGCTCCTCAGTAAAAGTGGGAAAAGCCCCACTAAGGCATGTCTGCATTATCTATTTGAGGTATATATGAAAGAGAGAGACATGTAGCAGCGTTTGTCTCTATGTATGTGACTTGTCTGACACTTTGTGCTGTCAGATTTTTTTCAAGTTCAAGTCTAATCAAATGGCAAACTGTTTTTCTACGTAACTGAGTGGTTTTAGAATATAAAAATGCATAATTTTTTGTGAAGCCATGACCTCAAGCCTATGCAAGAAATGGATGGTTTACATTTTCAGTAGTTATTTGTTAGTTGCTCTTTTCCCTTTTTCTGTTTTCTCCCCACCAACTTTTTCTCCTAAAGCATGCTAGAAGGCTAATTGGGAGGGTGAGTAGAGCTGAAATCTATTAGCGCAGGTCTTGGAGCCATTGAGGGAGTTGTACCCAATACACCTCCTTTCTGACGCTAGTTGCAGGAATGTCTCTTATTAGTACCTGGCTGCTGCTTTAATGTTCACTGCTCCAAATTGGATGCCAACTGGAGTGAACATTTTTTTCTCCATTCAAAAAGCTGCTTTGGTGGAATCAAAGGGTTTTTTTTAGAGGGGAACCTGACAAAATGTATACTCTAGAATACATATTTGCCCTGTCCAAATGAGGGCACTGGAGCCAGGGAGAGGAAAGGGCGGGGGTTGTTGCACATCCACACCCACCTAAAGCTGCTCAGTGATTTGCTCAGTGACATATATGAGTCACAGTGTAAAAAAGGAATTTTCTGCAGGTTGTCAGTGTAGTAAATGTAATTAACCACTATTCAAGAAGGCTTAATTAAAAAATTTTTTTGAAGGTGCATTATTTGCTACTGGGGTGGAGTGCATTGGTGGTGTTTGTATATAGTTAGCCTTTCAGGGAGACAGTGGGACTGGAGTTACAGCTTTTCATTAACCTGGAAACCACCTAGTTACATGGTTCATGGGCTGGTCTCAGCTCACTTGGAGGTAACAGAGGGTGTCGGGCGGCACTTTCAGCGGGGGGCAGTGTGCTTGGGAAACCCCATCTGACTCTGATCAGCCTGCCGGCTTCACTGCCACTCTCATTAGAGACCAGGAAGAAGTCCAGATTGTTCTTTATGTGGAGATCTGGTTACACAACTTTACTCCACCCCAAACGCACCCTTAGACCCTCCCACAGGCTCAAACATCTCTGTCTAGTCCTGCCCCCTTGCCTTGCTAGCTTTCACTTTTGTAATGCTTGTCATGACCCTTTATAGCTTGAGCCATTGTTTCCTCTGTTTTCTAGGTTGTTCGAACAAAAATGATTTTGTGTGTGTTGGTATCGTATAATTTTCTGTTGCTGTTTTGTTTTTCAAACTCTGTTATCAAGGCTTAGTCACCTAGTTGTGTCATGCCTCCAATATGATATAAAAGCTATTCTATGGAGCTCATCTGTTACAGATCACTTGGCCGTCCTTGTGTTGTTGTGGAGTTTGGTGGTGGTGGCACTGATGTTCCAGAACATTCTGCCAGATGGCAAAAAGGGTGAAGAGTCCATGAGAGGGGTGGGTAGGGTCATCCTCAATGTTGGTGGCCTTACGGATGCAGTGGCATTGATTGTGGGTAGAGAGACCCCGGTGATGATCTCAGCTGACCTCATCTTACTACTAGTGTTCCTCCAATCTGAATTAGCCAATCCCTCTGTAAGGGTGCTGAGACACTTAAGCCAGGATATGGGGCAACTCTCAGCAGCCTGGTTTATATGCAGCATCAGTCTGCTCTGCCAGACGTGTGCAGATCAGATCAAAATCTGCCAGGGCTGCTCTATGAGCCTGCCCCAGAAGAAGCCCTGGAAAGGCAAATGGACCATCTGAACAGCACTTTGAAGTCACCATACCCCAGTTCAGATTTTCAACAGTGACAAAGGCACTTTATGGCTGAGTACATCACCCACTGGGCAGCGAATACATCAGATACAGTAAGTGGATCCTCATGACAATGTACAGGGATATAAACTTCAGTTCTGCCGCTGGCCTTTAAAACTTTTTGGTGCACAGAGCCTTGTCCATATCAGTTTCTAACAAAATTATTGCTCTGACCAAAAGTTGTTTTTCTGTTGGACAGTGACACAATCAAAAGATTAAAACAATGGATTCTACTACACTTACCTCTTTGTTCATAAGAATGATGGCAGTTTGGTCTAATTGTAGAGGTAAGGGGGTTAAACCTACTCCCTTCTTGTATGCTAAGGTTGAGAGATGTTGTTGAAGCTGTTCAGCTGCAGGACTGATTCATGTTGGTGGACCTGCCCAATGCTTATTTTCATGTTCCCATCACACCAAGAACCCTTGAAAGACTGGCATTCAAATTCAAAGCCCTACCCTTCTGCCTCTCTCTAACACCACATGTGTATGTATGCAAGTGGCCTTGTCTGCCCTGATAGCCAGTAGCTAGACAACAAAACTTAAGTTAGAACAATGCAGTATATCACAAGGTGTCATTGATGGCATAATATGAATATTGGGTCTGGGGCACTCCCACAGATATAGACTTACAGGCAGTTAGGCAGCTATTAGTGATTTGTAATTTTTTTTAGTGTTTCAAGCCCGTAATGCTTTACTTGGTTCATGCTAAGTTTCAGTCAAATTGTACTTTGATTGGACAATGTGTGCTTTGACTATCACATTTTAGTTTCTCCTCCAAATGCATTTTGGGAGAAAAAAGAACAGCTGATTACGTTATGGATGCACCACCGAAAAAAATAAATGTAGCCCTAATGCATACGAAATCTAGGGGGTGGTTCACTCTGTGTAATCACCTGACATGAGTGTCTCTGACGCAGTGTGAATGTATTGCCCTGGGCTCATTAGGGCTCAGCATCATTTCATACCTTTCTTTGTGTTTTTCTTACAGCCACTGGTGGTGCTGTTGTGCTTGGTTCTACAAACGTCCAAAATAATCATCTTTAAGACATGTGTTAACAGAAAACAATCTGATGTGAAAGTCAATGCATGTTGGTTCACTTAGACAACACTGTGGTTGTCAGCTACATCAAACATCAGGGCAACATGAGATTTAGCGGGTCTCTCCACCTTGCAGGGATTCACCTCAAGTGGGTCTATCCACAGTTAGCATCAGTGAGGGCAGCTCCATTGCTGGAGCAACAGCGCAGTGGATGCACTATTGAGATGGTCTGTATACCCAGAGGAGTGGCATTTGATAGGACCAATGAGATGCAGGTGGACCTCTTCACCAAATCCAAGTCAACACATTGCCAGTTGTGGTCAGACAGTCCACTGGTACAAGAGGCACTGGTCCACAACCTTTGACAAAATTTAATTCTCAGGTGATCTTGCAGTCATTGCCATCTGCCTGGCATTGATGTTTTAGCAATCTTGATCTTTAGCAGGTTGAATGGACAGCCTTTGAGATTTTTGTTTTTAATAATTTTGACCATTTTGTTCAATCCATTTACAATGGATATAAAAAGTCTAGACACCCCTGTTAAAATGGCAGGTTTTTGTGATGTAAAAAAAATTTAACCAATACAAATCATGTCAGAACATTTTCCACCTTCAGTGTGAAATTACAACGTATAAAACTTAAGTGAAAAACAATCAGAAACTTTTTTTTAGGGGAAAAAGGAAAAATAAAAAGCTTACAATAACCTAGTTGCATAATTGTGCACACCCCTAAACTAATACTTTTTGAAGCACCTTTTGATTTTATTACAACACTCAGTCTTTTTGGGTAAGAGTCTGTCAGCATGGCACATCTTGACAATATTTTCCCACTCTTTCTTGCAAAAACATTCTAGATCCATCAAATTGGGCATCTCCTGTGCACAGCTTGCTTCAGGTCACTCCACAGATTTTTAGTTGGATTCAGGTCTGGGCTCTGGCTAAGTCATTCAAAAACATTGATCTTCTTTTGATTAAGCCATTCCTTTGTTGATTTGGTTGCATGTTTTGGGTCATTGCCATGCTGAAAGGTGAAATTCCTTTTCATCTACAGCTTACTAGCAGACAACTGAAGGTTTTGCACTAAAATCGACTGGTATTTGTAGCTATTCATGATTCCCTCCACCTTGATAAAACCTGAAGAAAACCAGCCCTAAAGCATGATGCTGCCACCACCATGCAGCACAGTGGGTATGCTGTTCTTTGGGTGATGTGGTTGTTTTTTTTTTTTGCACCAAACATACCTTTTGGAATTATGGAATTATTATACATTTTGGAATTGGTCTCATCAGACCTTAACACATTTTGCCACATGGTTTGGGGTGATTTAGTTGGGCTTGGGTGTTTTTTGTGAGAAAGGGCTTACTTTTACCCTAAAGGGCCACCCTACCCCAGAACCCAGACATGTGAAGAATATGAGAGATTGTTGTCACATGCAGAGAGTAATCGATACTTGTTCCTGCAGCTCCTTTGATATTTTCGTAGGTCTCTTGGAGCCTCCCTGGTAAGTTTTTGTCTTGATCATTTATAAATTTTGGAGGGACATCCTGTTCTTGGTGGTCATTTTCTCCACTTGTTGATGATGGCCTTCAAGGTGATCCATGGTACATCTGGAAATTTTTTTATACCCCTATCCTGATCGATACCGTTGAACATGAGATCGAATGTAAATGGTTCATTTTGAACACAGCCACATCCCCAGTTATAAAAGGGTGTGCACAAATGCAAAAGGCTATTGTAACTTTTAATTATTCCCATTTTCCCTAAAATGTTTCTGATTGTTTTTCACTTAATTTTTTGTATGTTGTAATTTCACATAGAGGATGTAGAACGTTCTGACATGATTTATCTTGGTTTCACTTTTTTTTATTACATAACAAAAACCTGCCATTTTAACGGGGGTGTTTAGACTTTTTAAATCCATTGTAAATGGATTGAACAAAATGGTCAGTTATCAATGGTCAATTATTCAAAATAAAATCTCAAAGGCAAAGACTTTATATCCATTGTACATGGATTTCTTATTACTTAATTATACTTAAAAACTTTGCAATTCTCACAAAAGCATTCACATGTTCGCGCAATTCTTATGTTCCAAGAAATATCAGTAAAAAATATATAAACAAAGCCCTGGTCTCTGTGGTGCCCCAGGCCATGTAACCAGGAACAAAGAAATTTATGTGGACCACCAGAAAAACTTGCCTGTCGATCATGTTGCATGCCAATTCAAAACAGCTCACTTATAAAGAAAGAAGTATAGGACTATCAAATAATATATGATTTTGGGTATCATAGCTCTATCGTTTGACAAAAAAGGCAATTTGAGTCCTGTCAGACTCATCCTTCTAGCCAACACTTGATAACTTGCTTATTTCTGTTATTCATGTTGTGGGTATGGGGAGTGTCTACGTAAACCAGCATTGAATGTATGATCCAATGCCGGCCTGTTCTGACTGTTCTTAACTATGTCAACCACAGCAGTTTGGTACACAAACACATCCAAGCCCAACTGGCAAGTGCTGGGAAAAACCTGTGATTACCCCTTTTTGCTCTCACTGTAACTCTTTTTGCTTCTCTCTGATCAGAGCATGTTTGAAAGTGATGTTGCTGTGGGAAGGGGGGTCCTTTGACAAGGGCTGTAACAGACAGGTTCCTTTTGTGGAGTGGGTGATGGCAAGAGCAGAGTCTCCATGCTTCCACCCCCGACTGCTGCCTGAACTTCAGTGCCCTCCTGATAGCATCCCTCAACCTGCCCTTAAACAGCAGGGCTCAAAGCTCTTAGATTTGGAAGCTGATCTGCCCCAGTAAAGCAGCATGGCGTTTAGCTGTGCTGCCCTGATCCTCTAATCCTTCCCTGCCATGGCCTTTGGTCCATTTCCCTTAGTGCTCTGTGTGTGTATAATCCCTGTCAAAAGGACCAGAAGTATTGTTGGGTTTTAAGATTTAATTTCATAAATAAGGATCAATTTATGGCATCCACATCATCTTATTTGGTGTTAACAAATGGCTTAAAGTGGATTATTTATTTTAACTTTTGTTACTTTTTTGTACTTACCAGTGGTAAGTAAAATACACAGAATGGTAGAGGCTGGGGTTGATTGCTTTGTAGCCTAGACTGTAGATTCACACAACCTATTGTTGTCAGTCACCAAGTTATTACACTTGGTGAAACATGAAATACAGTACTGGGTTTAATAAACATGAAAATATGGATTACTTCCTCGATCACTGATTTTTCAAAATGCTTTGGAAGATAAACTAGAAGTAAACAGATAAACTAGAAGTAAATTAAACTCTCTAGTGCTCCCAAGTAGTGCAACAGAAAAGCATCACCCTCTCATATTGAGATCACAAGTTTGAATCCCAGTGATGCCATTGCAATCTGTGGCTGTTAGTCCAAGAGAGAAAAGTGGCAGTAATCATTTCTATTATTATTTTTGATCAACCTTTCACAACCGAACCCAAATAAAATCCTGTTCAAACTTGGGATTTGAACTTGCAATCTCCAGACAAGAGGACAAATGTTTATCTGTTGCACCACTTGGGAGTACTAGATGATAATTATACTGAAGCTATCAAATAAAATCTGAAGCTAAAATAATGGTGGCATGTTTGTAAAATATCCCTCACAGCACCCCTAGCAGTCAATAGCACACGGTCTTTACCAGATGAATGAATATGCACATAATAATCAACCTGCAGAATCGTGTAGATGTACATGCATGCAATAGGAGGTTGTGTTGGATGAGCAGTGTTGGCCAAACATAGCGCTTTTTGCCTAGGCCAAAAACTTACATTTTGGTCTCATTAGAACAGAACTCTCATCACTCGTCCATAAAGCCCAGATTACGGTTGTCCTGTGAACAGCTTCTCCCATCTGAGATATGGATTTTTCCAAAGTTACTCCAGAGTTACTCTTGGCCTCTTGGTTGTTTCTCTGACTAATGCCCTCCTACTTTTACAGTACCTTGTCCTGGACATGTATTGATGGTCTTCATGATGCAGTTTGTTAGTTATTTTGTCTAACAACTCCTTCCAGAAAGAAGTGTATTTATATTGAGATCACACGAGGCCTTGCAGAATTATTATATGGCTTCTGATGGCATCTAGTGCACTATAGCACTAATTAACAGTGGCACTATAACTAATGACCAGTTTCACAGCAATGGGGATGAATACTCATACAACCACAACTTTTATGTTTTTTATTTATAAATAATTTTGCAAACTATATTGACCACCCATCATAGTATTGTGGACTGTTTTTGTAGATTCATGAAATATAATCCCAATTCAATCCATAAATCCATTTAATTTTCGGGTTGTAACTACAAAATGTGGGAAAGTTCAAGGGGTGAATATTTATGCTAGGTACTGTATATATTCAGAGTTTCAAGGCAACGTCTGGTCTCTTTGTATATCATTTGAAACAGTATAACTCTGTTTATGTACATGCCATAGCACATTAGGACGTGGTATTAAAGAGGTTTGCTAGAGGGTGTCACAAATACCCAAATACATTATAGTAAAAACACAGAAATAAAGCAAAAGTGTCCTGGTGTGCTGAAATGACCCGTTTTAGAGAAGTAGTAAAGTGCCCGATGAAAACTCATTTGTCTCCAGCGCCTGTCGGTCGCCTCGCAGCATCTGTAGTCCACTACATGTGGTGTTTTGTGTGCCGTGTCAGGCCGGGTGAGGAGCATAAACACAGCGCTGTAATGTACAGTCTCAGATTTCTGTTTGAAGAAGCAGCCCTGTGAGTGCTGATAACTGAGTCCTGTGCTGTCCTGATCATCTATGTAATACCCACCGGTTGCCTGCTGACTGAGGAGTCTTCACTATCCCCAACCATTTCCTTACTTCAAAGAAGCTGTAACTATGCTGAGTGGAGCCAGGGCTATCCCCTAGGTCTGCCAAGGTGAAATTACCTCCTCACACATATTTTGGGTTTATTCCCAAATTCTGTGTTTAGTTATTCAGATATGTTTGGGATAAATAGAGTTGTTATATGTGATAATGCGTATTTAATTTATTACAGTGTCCTTTATGTCAACAACTGATTTGAAATTGTCAAATGCAAGAGCTAAGAATATGGTACACAAAGTGCCACATCACAAAGGGATCATCTAGAGTTTGGCCATGCAAAGGCCAAGCAAAAGAAGCCATTAAGGGAGACAGACCTTTAAGTCAAGGAGTGAAATTCTGTCGAAAAGAGCATCCTGACACTGAAACTCCTTGCCCTTTCTAATCTTTTTTGGTTACCTTCATTACTTTGGTTACAGTGGGTCCAGTGGGCCTGTTGTGCCATTGAAACCCAAGCTCCTTTAACCCAGACAAACCCCAGGATCCTGCCGTGTCACAAGCGCAACGTCTTTATCACTTCCCCTAATGCCTTTATCTCCTTCTCTCCAGTGGCTCAGTTTACCTGACAACAAAAAGATCTGTATTATTTATCATTTAGAATTATCTTCTATATAAAATAAATTATGGATTTGTCAGTAAGACAAACTGAAGACCAAGTCCTATCCTGTAGAATTGCTTGCAGTCAGTGCTGCAAAGTATACATGAAGAGCTAGATCGGGCAAACGCTATCTTGGTGTTTCCTATTCTGAATTTATCAAAACCCTGCATTTGCCATGTTCGCTTTAACCTCAGGTACCACATACGTCTACCATTTTTATGATCCTTCTCATTAAAATTAACTGTTTGGTTGTAAAAAATAGATTTCCTTTTAATGCTACCTTCTGGATTTCCTCATGTACTGCAGATCTGACGATGTGAAGAGTAGACGCTCTCTGATGTGTGTTACTCTTATGCACACTTAGGCTTAGGCTTCATTTCATTCCTGGTCTTAATATAGGTAAATTCAGCAAGAACAAATAGGAATTGACAATATATATCATAATTATAATATATAATATTTTTTTTACTTGAGAGCAAAGGCAGGTCCTACACAGTTTTAGTAAAGTGTTCCTAATAAAGTGCTCTGTGTGTGTGTGTGTGTGTGTGTGTGTGTGTGTGTGTGTGTGTGTGTGTGTGTGTGTGTGTGTGTGTGTGTGTAAAATTGACATTTTGTAGTAATTTTCACAATTTATATTAACAAAAAAAAAAAACAGATCAGTTACAGTATACCCCTACATTTATTGCACCTTCAAATCCATAAAATTTGAATCAGGTGATCAAGATTTGGTGCCAGCAATCAGAACCTGCTTAGGGAGTGCAGGTGGAACCTGTCTTATTTAAACCTCTCACATCTAGTGTCTGGTGTTCCCTTTGTTAATGAGGTGTGTGGTGTCATCATACCAAGATCTAAAGAGTACTATAAGGCCTTCAGAAAAAAGGTTGTGGATGCCTATGAGTTTGGCAAGGGATTTAAAAAGATCTCCAAATTATTTGAAATACATCATTCCACTGTAAGGAAAATCATCTACCATCCGAGGCAAAAAGAAGTCTCCAAGAACCCCAAAATTTAATCACAGGATCTGCTACTAAGTCTTGCAGCTGTTGGTCTCAAAGTGCATGCTTCTACAGTCAGAAAGAGATTGCACAAATTTGACCTGCATGGGAGGAGTGACAGGAAAAAGTTTTTGCTGTCTAAAAAGAACATTAAAGCAAGACTACAGTTTGCCAGTGAGCATATAGGCAAAGACCAGGCCTTTTGGAATAATGTGCTCTGGACAGACGAATCAAAGATAGAGTTGTTTGGCCACAGTAACAGCAGACATCTTTCGCGCCAGACCAAAGATAGCTTTTCAGGAGAAGCACCTCATACCAACTGTGAAGCACGGTGAAGGAAATGCTATGGTTTGGGGTTGCCTCTCTGCCTCAGGGACTGGACAACTTGCATTCATTGATTCATCTATGAATTCTGCAACATATCAAAGAGTGCTTGAAGATAATGTGAGGCCATCTGTCCGAAAGTTGAAGTTGAACCGAAAGTGGACCTTTCAACAGGATACTGATGCTAAGCACTCTAGCAAATCAAAAAGAATGGCTCAAAAAGAAGACATGGAGGGTTATGGAATGGCCTAGTCAAAGCCCGGATTTGAATCCCATTGAAATGTTGTCGGGGGATTACATGCAAGAAACCCTCAAACATCTTGCAACTGAGTGAATATTGCATGAATGAGTCAAAAATTCCAGCAAGCCAATGTCAGAGACTGATGGACAATGCAAAATGCCTACAAGAAGTTATTTCTGGTAAAGGCAGCAATACTAGCTTCTGAGGCCAAGGGTGTACTTATTCTTCTGTGGAAAAAGTATCACATCTATTGATATTTCTGTTGAATAAATGATTGAAAAAGCTAATTTTCCTTGTGGTTTTGTTCAAGTATATCAACTTTATTAATAGGCATGTTTTCAAAGATGATCAAATGTTTGCTTGTCCAAAATATGTCAAAAAAGCCAACAGTTTCCATGGGGTGTACTTATTTTTTCACTATACCTGTTTTTTGCATTTTGCCATTATATTACTTTTTTATTCCATCAGTAGCATACAACATCAGATTCCCAGGTACTACAGGATGCTTTCATTTAGTTTTTATGTATTGTTGGATCAATATTCTACTGAAAATGTAGGTTCAATGTTTGAAATTTCTATGGGGAAAACCCCAGTTTTTAAGAAGGCAAATTTAAGAGACCTTTTTAAAAGTTCAACCTACCCCTTTAAAGGCAACGCCATCAAACTCAAGTCTTTTGATCAACCCAGTAACCTTCTACCTTTCCCAAAGGGCTCTTTTTAACACCGTCGTTATTGGTCTTGAGCCCATCAGCTTGTCCTCTAGCCTAGCACAGCCCCCTGTTGGACTCAAAGTAGGCCCATTACCACAAGGGCCTCAGAGGGGACAAGGCCCTAGCACTCTGCCTGGCCCTAAAACACTGCATACTTGTCTGTAAAAAATACAAAGAAGGGGTTCTCCCATTCCCTAGCTGTTATTTATCCTCTTTTGTAGGGCCTTGAATATGCACGTTTTATAAGGACTTTAGGGTCAAGCAAAATACTCCAGGGTTATTTACCCCATGGCACTCATATTGCTCACAGAAACACCAACCTGCCCTTATCTTCACCCTCACCTGGTTGTCCATCATGCTGTGGGATAGTAAAATAAGGCACAGTGGGATAGGTTCCTTATTGTCAGTGAACTTGTGGGCATCATCATTTCTGAGTACATCATCTCTTTCTGGGGATAGACCAATAAGAATTCTGAGAGCTTCATATGTTAACGGAGGTCTGGCACTTTACATGGTTTCACTGTTTGCTGACTATAACAGAACAGGTTACAACTCTATCAGCCAGATTGCTGACAGTTCCGACTCATGTTGCTATCCTGTTAGGTCATATAGAGGACCCATATAAAAATCAGTGCTGACCAGAAGAAAAACTCCCGCCTTGTCTGCTGGTATTTCCTGCATGGCCAGCGTGATGTGGCAGTGTGGCAAGATGCCTGTTACATGCCCTGCTGCCATGAACTCCTTATATACCCCCATTATCTCTCACAGGCCAAGCTATTTGGTCCAAGATCTTTATGAGAGGGTAGGTAAGGGACACAAGGAAATGAGGTGACCTAAGGGTCATGTGTGGGGTCAGGGGGCTGTGGAGTGGACCATAGCCCTGCCATCTCTCTCTCTCTCTCTCTCTCTCTCTCTCTCTCTCTCTCTTGGCTAGTCTGGGTTGGACTGTCCCTGCAAACCAAACATGGAGAAATAGAACTCTATCTACAGTTATCCTTGACCCTTCATTCATATGAAATTAATTAAGACTGATTTAAATTAGTTTACAAGGTCTTGGTCTGTGCCTCCATCTCTTACCCATTCTCCCTTGCCCCCAATGCCACAGACTGCCTGCCTTTAAGAATCCCCCCCCTTAATATGGTGTTGGATGTTCATTTATGGTGCTATTTAAACTGTTTTTCAGGCATGCCTTACAAGCTATTAGGGAATCTACAAAATTGTATGCTGGGAGACACCCCTCTAAGATGTTAATCTGTTGGCTTTATGAAAGCCTAGTCACCTCAGTAAACCCCTTCCTTCGATGGAACCAATGCTCTTTATGGCCCCATCAGGCACCCGACTGAACGACTAACTGCTGACCTCTTGACTTGGCAGTCAAAACCATATGAGGGGAATCTTTGCTCCTCTCCATACCACCCCCATCCCCTAAACTGCCTTTCTTGTTCTTTTTTGTTCCTCTCACATAGTGAAATTGGTTATTTTTATTTTGGCCTCAAATGCTTTTAATTTTGCTCAGTGTTGCCTCATGACCCAACAATGTATGCAACAGCAGTGGCACTTGTAGTGGCTTGTTAGTGAGTGTTGCGCTGGTAAAATGTAAGTGCACCATGTATTGCTGGGTTTTTTTTTTTAAAAAAACTGTACATCTACTGGATACTTTATTAGATACACCTACCTTGTTGGTCCACCTGTAGGTGTAGACTTAGTCAGGTCCATAAGTATTTGGACAGTAATGCAATTTTCATAATTTTGCCTCTGTACACTGCCACAATGGGTTTGAAATGAAGCAATCAAGATGTGATTGAAGTGTAGACTTTCAGCTTTAATTCAAGGGATTTAACAAAAATATTGCATTAACTATTTAGGAATTACATCCATTTTTGCAGAGTCCCTCCATTTTCACAGGCTCAAAAATAATTGGACAAACTAGCATAATTATAAATTTTAGGATTCTTTTTAATACTTGGATGCAAATCCTTTGAAGTAAATGAGTGCCTGAAGTCTGGAACCCATGGACATCATCAAATGCTGAGTTTCCTCCCTTGAGATGCTTTGCCAGGCCTTTACTGCAGCTGCCTTCTGCTCTTTGTGGGTCCTTCTGCCTTTAGTTTTGTCTTCAGTAAGTGAAAAGCATGCTCATTTGGGATGAGGTCATTGGAGATTTAAGAACATTTAATTTCTTTGCCTTAAGAAGCTCTTGATTTGCTTTTGCGGTACGTTTTGGGTCATTATAGTTAAGGCCCAGCATAAAATTTTGTAAGTTTTATAAACAGTTGCACTCAAAATTATTCAACCCCCATTGCAAATCAGGTTTATTGTCAAAATTTACAGACTTTCAGATGTTTGCAATGAACAAATCAAACAAAAGCAATTTAAATAGTTCAACACAACGAATGCTTCAAGTGGTTTCCCCAAATTCAATTGAAAATGCAACTTATAATGACTTCTCCAGTCTTAAAATTATTCAACCCCCTGAATAGAATCCCTCACAACAGCACAAATATGCAAAACAGGTGTTGTCTCAAGCACACTTGATGCAACTAATCAAGGGCTTCATTAGTTGCACCAGGTGTGCTTGAGCTGGAACACATGAAATACCTGAACTGGCTAGGGGCAGAAAATACCTGAAATACCTGAACGGGGCAAAAAAAAGGAAGCTATCAACGGCTGCAACCAGATTTCTGAGAAGGCAGGTTGTGAAAAACCCTCGAGCGACTGCAAAAGACCTGCAGCAAGACTTGGTGGCAACAGGCACTGAGGTTTCAGTGAGCACAGTATGGCGGGAGGAACACCAAGACGTACACCACTACTGGCCCAAAAGCACAAGAAAAGTCGGCTCAAATATGCTCAAAATCGTATAAATAAGCCACAAAAGTTTTGGGATTCCTTTCTGTGGAGCAATGAAACAAAACTGGAACTTTTCGGCATGATGGATCAGCGGTATGCCTGGAGAAAGAAGAATGAAGAAAGAACACTCTGTCCACAGTCAAGCATGTTGGTGGCTTGGTGACGCTCTGGGGCTGCTTTGCATCCTCTGGCACTGGAAACCTGCAGCGTGTGGAAGGCAAGATGGATTCATTGAAGTATCAGGAAATCCTAGGAGAAAACATTATGCTGTCTGTGAGGAAGCTGAAGCTTGGGCATCATTGGACCTTCCAACAGGACAATGATCCCAAGCATACCTCAAATTCCACCAAGGCTTGGTTGCAGAAGAAGTCCTGGAAGATTCTACAGGGCCATCACAGTCACCTGACTTGAACCCCATAGAAAATCTTTGGTGGGATTTGAAGAAGGCGGTTGCAGAACGCGAACCCAAGAATATTACTGAACTTGAGGCCATTGCTCATGAGGAATGGGCTAAGATTCCTCAGGAATGCTGCCAGAAGCTGGTGTCTGGCTATGCACCTCATTTGCAGCAGGTCAAAACAGCAAAAGGGTGCTCTACTAAGTACTAAAGATGCTTGCCATGAAGGGGTTGAATAATTTTGAAACCGGAGAAGTCATTATAAGTTGCATTTTCAGTTGAATTTGGGGAAACCACTTGAAGCATTCGTTGTGTCGAACTTTTCAATTGCTTTTGTTTGATTTGTTCATTGCAAACAGCTGAAAGTCTGTAAATTTTAACAATAAACCTGATTTGCAATGGAGGTTGAATAATTTTGATTGCAGCTGTGTGTGTGTGTGTGTGTGTGTGTGTGTGTGTGTGTGTGTGTGTGTGTGTATATATATATATATATATATATATATATATATATATATATATATATATATATATATATATATATATATGCATACATACATACACACATATATACACAGTGGTGTAATGTAACGAAGTAATAATACTTCGTTACAGTGCTTAAGTTTTTTACTTGAGTTTTTATATTTCTGTCAACTTTCACTTTTACTCCACTACATTTCCTAAATAAAATGTATACTTTTACTCCGATACATTTCCCCTAAGCATCTTCGTCACTACAAAATAAAATCGGAAGAACACAGACCGGAAACAAGCAGATTTGACGAATCAGTGGTCCGGTGTTTGCAAGTTAGATCACTGGTTAAATCCCATTACGCAAGTGCACGCAAGTGCACGCAAGTGCACGCAAGTGCACGCAAGTGCACGCAAGTGCACGCAAGTGCACGCAAGTGCACGCAAAGCCGCGGTTAAGAGAGTTCAATTGTCATTTCTAATGGTAGAAGGGCTCTGGAGAAACCAAGAGAGCAAGCGACAGACGTGGTGAGAATGAGTGACAGCGTGCGTCCTGATTGGTCTCTCTTTGTGCTAACTAACCTATCAATTTTCTCGGTAGGCGGGCTTTACAGTCGACCTCTCTCTCCAACTCATCCATCAGTTCAGTTCAGTACAGTTTAGTGTCTGCAGCGCTATGGCAGAGTGTCCAAATAAAATTTAAAAAAGTAAAAAGCGCACTTCACCCCAGACTACACTAAAGTGAACCCATGCATAATAGGGGTAAAAATTTTAAAAAAAAAACAAAAAAAAAACGACAGTGTAGCTCACTGCACTGTTTGCAGTAGTGATTTCTAAATTGCCCGTGGTGGGTTAAATGACTGTAAAACACATGTTGAGGTGAGTTTAATGTCATTCGTCCATTAGCATAGCTAACGTTATTTTAACTAGCTGCTATAAGGAGCTACTGTATTGATGTCTAGGTGATGAGGCCAAACTAGACATATGTAAAGTACGTTGGGATGCCTTTATTAGTTAAAATTAAAACTTAACACAATCTTGTTGTTCAGACTGTGTATAGTACAATATTAAAGTTCTGCCATACTGCAGAAGGCAGATGGTCAGCCATATGGTGAGTTGTTTACTCTGAAAGTTTTGTGATTTGGCAAATTGTATGACACGTTGCCCCTGACGAAGCTCCTTTCAAGAGCTTCAGCTTGAAGACTTTGTTTTGTAGGCTCCATTTTTAAGGTGGTGTACATGCTTAAAAAGACTAAACTTTTTGTATTAACAGCATTTACTTGTACTTTTACTTTCAATACTTAAGTACATTTAATATCAAAAATACTTTTCATGCTTAAGTACAATAAATATCAGATACTTTAAGACTTTTACTTAAGTAATATTCTAAAAGGTGACTTTAACTTCTACCGAAGTCATTTTCTGGTAAGATAGCTGTACTTTTACTCAAATGTGGCTTTCAAGCACTTCATCCACCACTGCACACACACAGAGTATATACCACCAAACAGGGTGTGTAAAAATCCAACCAGCAGGTCTCTTTTTATCAGTATCTGTGCAATGAAATTGGATAATGCAGTACAAACTCTCTTCAAGTGCACCCTAAGTTTAAAATTTACACAGAGTTAGATTATGTTTATTAGCAAGTTACTAGCAGGTTTGTAGCTCCAAAATGGTCCCTTACCTTTTGTATTATAAATATACATGTAACTGCAGAGTTACAACTAAAAGTTTATTAGCAGTAAACAGTACAGTTTGCAGGCCTGCTATGGGGCAGACAGGGCTAATTGGAAAATATGGGTTAAGTAAATATTTGATTTGTTCATTGGGCTTGAGGTTCTAGAACAGGCTCTGGAGCCACTAAGAGATAAGATGTTGTTTGAGACTTGTACACACATTAGTCTGTGCTCCTTTATTTCTTGTTGATAAATTGACCAAATATTGTAGTCCTATTCCTTGGTTTTCTTTCAGCTGTCAGTCAATCAACTTAGAACATACGAGAACATGTCTGCACTGAATATTTTGTGTTGTGACTTATTTAATATTTAAATTTAAATATTTATTTGATAACCAATCGTAAAAAGTACCTGGTGGATTCACTCATTTTTATAGTACCTCTGTATTAACTATTGCTACACTTGATATCCACACTCTATCTGAGTAGATAACTGAGTTTACTAAACAAAGATGTGATGTGTATGGAATATACACATCAGCCATACAGTATGTTATTATAATTAACAAAAATTAAAACATAATTAAATCATACAGTGAAATTCTAAAATAGTTGAGATATGGATTTCAACACATTTGATTCTTTGTACCCTGAAACCAAAAAAGATCCTTGGCAAGACCAAAAAAAGAAACTGGCAGCTGGCAAAGTGTGTCCAACCAGATTGTGATGTTACAGTTTGAGCAGTCTGTATTTGTGCATTTCTCTCTAACAATCAGACACAAAACTTACTAAAACAATCATGTATACAAACAAAATGACGGCTGGCTGGCTGGATGGCTGGATTGATGGATATTGATCTCCAGCAGGAAATCTGGGCACTACTAATAAACTTAGCCTTTTAATATAAAAGTTCAGAATGAAGTATTAAAGGTCCCTGTAACCCAGAGATTAATAAAATGTTGTCATGAGTCATCGAAAACAAAATCTGTAGACTGTGTACACTATATTTTCTATCCAAAAATGGCTTAATGCATAGTCTACTGCATCAGTGTGCCACACCTTAAAGATATGGGTGAGATCATAGTAGATTTCATTTACTGATGGAGTCATAAGCTCTAATATCAACTTTCGGAAGCAATGTATTGGTGTAGAAAGTAACATATCGTATTTTAAAAGCAATCTTTTTTTTAATGACATTAAATATCAGAGCCTAGAATCACCTTTAACTTCATTTGCAACTTGTAAATCTCAGGGTGTTTTTTTTTTGTTTGTTTTGTTTGGTTTTTTTTTTTTTTGGTTGCATACATTTGCATGCATATATCAATAAACACCTTTCCAAAAGCCTGCATGATTTCTGTTTTTTTTTTTTTTTTTTTTTTTTTTTTTTTAATTAGTAATAAATGTGCTGATATTTAAAGAAAAATGAATAAATATCACCAGTAATGAACTGTCAGCATGTTCCCTCAGGTTCCAAATTCAGCGCGGAGTGAGTGACCCAAACAGCTATAAAGGCCTGGGGGACTGTTTCAGAACCATATTTCACAAAGAGGGGTAAGTATTCAGCTTTCAGCTGTGGCCATATGTACATTGTGCATTATTGTATGCCTATGTTTCTTTATCTTGCTGGTCCTACACCATATATTGGTGTGTACTTAGAAATGTACCATGTTTGATGTTTGCTTTTTCTTGTATGTGTGTGTTTGAATGCTTTAATGAGGAAAGATAAAACATACTGAATATATGCACCGGTTGAGATGTTTGAGAATTTGAACATTTCTTGCACTAATCCTACCTGTTATTGGAATATGTATGGACTATAATTTCACGGCTAAAAAGTGAAGTCATTAGTTTATATTTTTAACTTTGTGCCTAACTGGTTAATATGTGCCAGATGCCATTTTGGACGATATACTTGATGTGGATAGATAAATATAATTCTTGTTCTTATCTCTCTATCTCTCTCTGCACTGTCAATCCGAACAGTGGAAAGGACTAAATGAAATGAGTAATCACTATTCAAATGAGTTTAAATGTCATATTGTCTGAATTAAGTTACGAAAACTCGGCAACTGATCATTGTTTGAACTCAATCCGATTGTGTTATTTCTTTTGTGTGTGAAATTTTAAGTAAGCACAATTCATGTGACTCAAGTTTTAATTACTCAAGTAATATTAGCTTAAACCTTGACTAAAAAAAACATATTTCTCCTCAACACCTCATGCAAAAATTCCTTGTTGGTCACTTAACTTCAATTCAGTTAGTTAACAAATAGTGAACAATATAGGCCAAAGTTAGTTCAGTTAAAAGCTGTAAAGGTCCAGTTTTATAAAATCTCATAAATTATCAAATATAAAGGTCTGGATAAGTGACTAACATGACTGTATGGTGACAACAGTTACCTTTAAACCTTGAATAAAATAAAATAAGAAACATCTTAAATTAAATGCGTAGTGGGTATCATTGCCGTTTCACAGCTCAGGGTCCTGGGTTAGATCCTGGCCTCGGGTGTGGAGTTTCACGTTCTACCCCTGCCAGTAGGCGGACTGGCTAAAATAAATTTCATATAAGATAAAGATGGTATAGGGGAAATTTGGTTGGG
Source organism: Cranoglanis bouderius (assembly GCA_023630585.1). Classification (NCBI taxonomy): domain Eukaryota; kingdom Metazoa; phylum Chordata; class Actinopteri; order Siluriformes; family Cranoglanididae; genus Cranoglanis; species Cranoglanis bouderius. Next base: position 18,917,691 of record CM042543.1, on the reverse strand, counting down.
GTTTTGTTGTTGTTGTTGTTGTTGTTGTTGTTGTTTAAAGTGATTACTGAGAGTGTGCGAGCTGTTTTATTTTTGACATAGATTTATAACCAAAAGAGCATTTCAAAATTGACTTATTTAGTTCTTTAAACTTGACTTTGTGGATTTAAGTAAGTGTAAAAAAGAATAAGTTAACACCTAACTCTTTATTAGTTTGCTGTACTCAAAGCAATCAATGTTTAACCTATGTTCAGTTAAGTAACATATCAGTTTTTAAATTGATTGGAGTAAACTAAGTTTGTCAGGTTTAGCAGTGTGTATACTTCCTCTACACCACCTGTAAATTTGATTTTTCTTCTTCTTGTTCTTCTTCTTGTTCTTCTTCTTCTTGCTGCTGCTAATATCATCATCAGTATTATTAATGTCATTATAATTAGTCTTTCTCACACTCATGTTACAATTTTATGAAAAGGGATGGCTAGAGATTTTAGTGAAGTCTTCAGTTGAGAGAAACAGGAATAGACATACTGTGGGCATTATTACATTGACAGTGGTCTGTCCAGTTGTAGTAATTAGCAGTACTGAGCTGGCGTGAAGCACCCACGTTCTCAGGCAGACACAAACAGCCTTGCCAGATCCTGTTTTATAAAGTGGGGATTTGGAGAATAGTGCTTACTATTTTGTCTATGGTGCATTTTTGTACCGTTGACAGTTTTATGTAACTAATCTGTTGCAAGGTGTGTGTGTGTGTGTGTGTGTGTGTGCGTGTGTGTGGCCACAAGTGACAGTGAAACAGCAGCAGCTCATGGGGAGAGACTGCTGTGAGATCCTTTACCAGCTCACAAATACTGCATACCATTCTCACTCTCTGTGGAGCTGTCAGCAGTGCAATCGGCACGTGCCGCCCTGCAGACACCAGCTCCTCTTTCCTCCACCCCAATTATCACCCTCAGTATATTTGTGTTATGGAATTACAGCCCAGGAGAAAGTATTATCATATCCACAGGCCAAAACAATTTAGTTATAATTTACACAAATGGTGGAGGGAGCCACTACTGTCAAGTTATTACTATAACTTTCTCAAATTTGCTCTGTCTTTGCTTAGGTTCTGTTTCGGTAGAAATGTTAAACCTCTCTGCTTTACTATACCAATTATCTAAAAGCAAGGGATCCATTTGAGGATGAGATCACAGCTTTCCATGTTTTGGAATGTGCAGCACGTCAAGTAGGACAGTACTAATGTATATATATATATTACGTACTTAACATTAGTAAACTGTGCACAGTTATTTCACATTATATGTTGTATGTGGTGATTGACAGTTCAATTGTTCCTGAATGTGTTAAGATGTCAAGCTAGCTGCCAGTGCCCAAGGCACTGTTGTAATCTATTAATCTGGCCATAGTTTATGTGATTTAGTCTGGCTGAAGGCAGATGTGTGAGTTTATGTGTAGGAGTTAATGTGCAGAAAGTCTTTTTTTTTTGAATGAGCATTCTCAACCTCTAAATCATTATTTAGAATATCAAAATCAATATAAAAGGTTTTGCGTTAGATTTGTCTAATTTTCAAAATACATTTAGTGCATTAATACTGTATGTAATCCTCTTAAACTTCTTGCTCTTGCTGGTTATTAGCAACAAGCATATTAAAACATTAATTACATCCATACATTTTTACAATGTTCAATTTTCAAGCATGTAGCTGAATTTTTTTTTTTTTTTTTTTTTTACAATTGAATATTGTAAATAGGTAGTTATATTTTCTACATAATTATTTGATAACCTGAATAAATGGATTGACAGTTAATCCCTATTTTTATTGTATTTTTGCCATTTTATGTATGGCAGCTTCTTAGCATGTAACCTTCTAGTACATCTGCTGCTTTGAAGCCAGTTACATTGTTAGCCTTGAGTGCAGTTAAAGCTACCCACATTGAAGTCAACCAACATGACAAAAAGATTTTGGTCAGAAAGATTTTATAGCACTTTATTCATTTCAAAGTTTACCAATACTATCATTGACATGAGTTTAAAAGACCCAGTGTAAATAATGATATATAATGTTACAATATTAGCATCATTTGTTCAAAATTTGTGCTTAATGTGCTTAACAAAAATATTTAAATAAGAAATATATACTATCTATATTTTACCTACTCAAGTTAATTTTTAAATGTTAGTTTGGTAGTCTGAGGTAGTCTGTAACAACTAGTTTTCAAAAACATGTGCAAGAGATAATAAAGCTACATGCTCTTACTTGCTACTCTTAGTTTGCTTCTATTTTTACTGTATTTGGCAGGTATAACATTAGATATTTCTGTGTCTCTGCTTGCTGTTTTATGATTGATGATTCTGTGTTATTCTTGGCCAGGGACAAGGCTATAGCTTCCTTTAGTAAATAGTAATATTTGCAGATGAAGCATGCAGGCTGTTGGTCGAGTATAGGGCACCTGGGCTGCAGCATACATAGGATCATGCCTACTTGAGAGATACTAAAGAGAAATGTCTATTAGTTTTTTGAAACCAGTACCAAACCTAGACTGGAATCAAACATATGTCTCATTATCCAATTTGGTTAATGCGTTGTTTCCTTCCTCCCTTTTTGTTATGGTGAGTTATGTGGCTCCGTGTTGAATGGGACAAAATAGGTTTATGGAAATCAAAGACAAATCATACCTATACAAACACAGGCAGCTGGACCCACACAGATCCTAAATGGGAAAGGATTTGTTTACGAAGGCCTAGTGGAGACCTTGCGTGTGCTTTACATTTAGAGTCAAATCAGCATTCAAACCAGGCACAGTCAAATGGGGTCTTGAGTGTGTGTGTTACAAATCTGAGCTTTATCTCACCACCTGATGATTTCTTAGACTAACCACTCCCGGAAAGTGAGTTTGCATGCATCGGAGAAGGGGCTTCTTTTTTTTTCACTGTACACTCGCACACTCAGAAAAGTTTGTCAGTCAGTTCTTTCAGTACAGCAGCCTTTCTGCTGCCATAGTATCTGGGAGAAAAGCGATACAACACATACGAGTGAACGAGCAGTTTGTTTGTCGGAGGGAGTAGTGGGATGGGTTGTGGTAGAACTTGAGGTAATCAACCCATCTTTGTTTGTAGAAACAACAATATTTACACCCAGAAGCAGTCAGCCGAGAGCATCTCTGTTGACCACAACTGGGTTGTGTTTTCACAATAGAGTTGTATGGTGGGTTTCACACTCAGAAGTCACGCTACACTGTCCTCTCTGTCCACAAATGTGTGTTCAGTATCAACATGTGAAAGATCTGCTACTTAAAAACCCTTCCCGCTCACTGCTTTCTCTTTTGTTTTTAGCACAACCTACCTGACTTGGAGAACCTTGGCATTTAACTTCTGTTGTGCTTGAACATACTGTAAGGCTATTTTGGCTCCTCCTGGAAAGTACACAATTTGGTTGTCATTGTCCCAATCTGTTTTTCACAGAATGTGGGCTTTGTTTGTTTAAACACAGAGGACAGATATTCGTACTAGATATACTGTACAGTATTTATTAGTGTGAAAATGTTATTACTTTGTGTATGTATAAAATCTTGTGATATACACTGGCAGTCAAAATCTTTTGAACAATTTATGTTTTCACATTTTTGTTTATATGAAAATGAAAATCTGACCAGTGAATTTGAGAAATGAATGGAGAAATGTTTATTATTATTTTTAGTTAATTACTTTATTTTATTGGAACAATCTAGATCTAGTTTAATAGGAGAAGGTCAACGTCTTCTACTCTACTCATCTGCTCTAATTAGGCACTTTTAACATACCACTCACTTATGTTTTACAGTTAATATTAGCACCACGAGTCTTTTATGTATAGGCTTAAAAGATTACCTTGCAAGTGTCTCTGCCTTTAATAAAGCACTCATTTAAAGTCTCATTAGGATCTGAGAGTGAGCAGTTAATAAACTCCACTAAGGTTTAAGCTTCCTTAATTAATTGCAATTCCATATCATTTTGTTTAGTCTGTGGCAATAATTAGTAATTAGTGATTAAATAAAACATGAGAAATGAAAACTTTTGGCTGGCAGTTTACAATACTTGCCCTGTCTTACGTTATATCCAGGAATCGAGAAAACTCGAACTTTTCTCTGTGCCCACATTGGTGTTGTTGCAGACAGTGAGAGAGGAGTTTCCCGTGCTCAGGCTTGTCCTGACATTAAGATTAAGAAAACAGAGTCAGGTTTCAACTGCAGAAATGTATATATGTGCTGTCTAAACAGGGACAGTCTGCTTGAGAAGAGTGCGAGTAAGAATATTTAGATTACTGGCACAAATTGCTGTTTTCTCTGGTGTTGATTACAATCTGTTAACAGTAACATGCTTACTGAGACTGTAAATATATTCCTTATTATGAATTTCATATTAACTACCTGTAAAAGAGTTGGCAGTTGCAGTGTAAGTAGTCAAAAATGCATT